>PRKT01000126.1:852561-864199 GCA_003671525.1 Saccostrea glomerata
AAATTTTAGTTATTAATGGAAACTGGAGTGCTGTACCTACTTGTATGAGTTAGATCAAAGTTAAGAATTAATCTTTAGCATGACAAAGACAAACCTGACCTCTTAAGGACTAATGTGACAAATCCGATGACGATGTTAGAAGCTGTGATGATGATAAGGACCTCCCACCACGTCATGATGCTAGTCACGTGATTATTACAAGGACTTCAGATGCTGTTGCTGGGATAAACAAAGACTCCTGTATTTTGTAGCCAGTCCACATGAAAACACACACCTGTATCTGGTCTGTGTACGAGGAGATAAGGGAACCAGGAAGGTGTGTTCCCCGAACGTCTAAAACCTATATAAACGGTATAATTATCACACTCAATTAACAGGCCCTCTGAGGGGCACAGGTAGAGTCTACCTGTGTTACCTGTGTCTTAAGGAGGCTCATTACACCACTTTTTGATGACGTACTACACAAAAAAGTAAACCTCCATTGTGTCGACCGGTTTCCTCTGGGGACGAATTGTACAGGTTCCTCTATAATATGACCCTGACCTTTAAAACGCTTTAAAAATAGATGAAACATGGGGTGTTATAAACAGTGAAAACAAAGTAACGGATTCATTATGCATACACCAAGAAGAGTTGCTTTTAAGCAGAAACAAAAGAAAACAACAGTCAAATCTTCGCCAAACAAGTAATGTCAATTTCATAGCGATGCATGCAGTGAGCTCTATCAATCAATGACATGTTTGTATGGAGGAAATTCGAGTTAAAATCTACAACCTTGTTGAGATTAAAAAGTTATTTACTTGCACTATTTACTGTGTTGGTGTTAATTTATATATTTGCTTTATTAATTTAAATGTATACTCTGGCAGTTTAAAGCTTTGTTCTGAATTTTAGATGTAATGTCAAACGTTCCTTAGTGTTTTGAGTCTTGGGTAATTAGGAAAGATAACTCTTGAAAGTGGACTTTTTATACCAATTATTTTTTTAAATTGGATTTTTCATTTCGTTTTAACATTCTTCATTCAATATGACACATGTAATTCACTGAAATACATTCCTTGTCTCTTCATAACTCATTTTCTTAATGTTTTATAGGATAAAATTATTTTTTCTAATAAAATTATTATTAGGTATTATGAGGTATTTTCACTGTGTGTACGTGTCTTTAGAAGATGCCCATCATTTGACACTGAAAGTTCTGAAATTCTCTTAATAATAAACTTGAAATGAAACATTTCACTAGAATAACACAAAAACTAAAAAAATCTATAAAAAATATTTATGATATCAATACCCCCATCTGGATATTTGACATCTACATTATAAGTGGTGCTGTATTGGAATCTGAAATAAACTGTGGATGTAATGAGCCACCTTAAACTGTATGAATAAACTACCTGCATTTATATAACTGTGTCAAAGACTTGTAAGTTATATAGGAATAAACCAGGAAGGTGTGTTCCCCGAACGTCTAAAACCTATATAAACAGTATAATTATCACACTCAATTAAGAGGCCCTCTGAGGGGCACAGGTAGAGGTTACCTGTGTTATCTTGATTTACATGTAATATTCTAAATCAAATATATTTATTTTTCTGATAAAGTGTGAAGTATAAAATATGTACCAAACCATAATTTATTTGATTAAATAACTACCAGTGTTGAACACATTGAGTTATTTATCGCTGAACAAATTAGTCCAGGTAAACATGTCGCCTCTATCGAACCTATATTACTTATAATGCTTTCAAGTGCTGATTGTGATCAGCTGGACACGAGGTCAAATGTAAATAAATTAAACATGTGGCCCTCATGGGAAATAACTATTTAAGGACATATGCAACATAGTTTGAAAAATTCTGTCTTTTCCCCTGGAGTTGAAGAGTTCCAATAATTAAGGAAATGCGTGCTACATTTTAAGGTCTATATATGTTGTTGTACACTTCTTCAAAAAACAAAAATCTAGCAAAAGATGTGTAGCAATTTTTGTTTATTTTTCTTTGAATTATAAAGATTTGTTATTAATTGAAATCTTTTCAAAATCCCTTGTAATGCGTGCTGATTTTTTGTCTGCATACCAGGGATTCCATTAAAAATTGCATCTTTTTTTTTTTTTTTATAAGAAATAGAACAATGACCTGCTGTTGTATTTATTAAATCCAATAATTTCAAGTAGCATTTAAACTAGAAATGGCAATGCTTTTCTAAGTGCACGTGAGAACAATGAGTTGAAGAGTTACAAGAATGCCCAAACAAGTATTTACAAAATACTTAAACGTCATACCACAGCACTTGTTTCGGTAATAAAATTTTAACCCCTAGTATAATAATAGCACAAGGTGTTATTATTATACTGTGGGTTAAAAATTTATTACTGAAACAAGTAACTGTGCGTCATACTGATAATGTTGATTTACATAAAGTCTAAGAGTGCATGTGAATGCATCGCAAAAACTGCATTTACACACAAAAAGTATTGGCATAATTTATTTTTAATTTACATGTGTTTATAACACCATCGTCGCAAACCAAGGCCAAAATGTACGATCCTCTCCCATTCTTGAGAGAGCTACATGCGGACTCCGGACCGTGGCTTGAGACGATGTTATTATACAGGCCTTTAGATATCGCTTAGAAAAAAAAATTGAGGAGTTAAAAAAATATATTTTTTTGCACACTCATTTTTAAGCGATCCAAGGCCTGTGGTATATAATTAAACGAGCGCATATGAATGGGGCTTAGTTAGATAATTTTTGTTTATTTCTGATCTATAACTTGCCATTGTTAGTTTCTTGTTGCATTTATATTATAGTTAGTTCATTGATACATTTTAATTAAACAATATATACATCTCAAAGTTTAAATAAACTGGACAGCAATCAGTAACTGTCTACTGTTTAAATTCACTGAAAAAAAATTAGTGAAAGTCACTGGGAAGACTAGTAAATTTACTGTCCATACAATCACTACTTCAAAAGTAGTTTTACTGGGAATTGGGTAGATTTACTAGATAACATTAGTAAATCTAAGAACTTATAAGTAACTTTCACTAGGTATTTAAGTATCTTTACGACCATTACTCCACTTTTCACTATTTTAGCTAGTAAACAGAGTGATTACTAATCACGAAGAACGCTTTACTAGGCACACTAGTTATTTCTTTCAGTGAATCCTCCTCTAATAAGTCTACATTTTGCATGTTATATTGTAATAATTTGTCATGCCTTCGAAACATACACACATCATTTTCAATTATAACTATGACACCATTTCTTTCGACACAGGAGTCAGGACGTCCTTTCTACTGATATAACAAGCACTATCACATGTAAGACTCAGTCTCTACGACTTCAATTCCTGAACTGGAAAAGCTAGAGAAGGTCTCCTCGCGTACGTAAAGCTGTTTTTCTTCCGTTCGATCGAAGTCACAAAACCGGCTACAAAACCATTTTCTACAGCTCCTACAAAGTTAAAAAATTTTAAAAATCACTACTAAATAGTGCTATCATTACATAGCATTACTGTACACGTTATGTATACTAATATCTGTATAGCCTTTGCTTACCTGACCTTCTGGATGTATATAAGTATAAGACCTATTATTATTGGTCCAAGAATCATAATAACTATGACAAAAAATTCACATTCCTCCATCAAGGAATCGTCTCACACCAGAAATATTGTCAGCAACCAAACCTAGCACCATTTCTTTATTACACGACTTTAGGCCTATTACAACCATGGACACGATTTGTAAGGTCAGGCGATTTTAAAAAGAGATCATCTTTAAATTACTTTGCTCTGATTGTATTGTGAATTAAAATAATATTTCATTAGACTCGATTGCAAATTACATTACAATTCTTAATCACTCTTCCATGCTAGAGTCTCGTATAACCCTGTAATGAAAGATATTATCTGTTATGAAAATATTAAAGGACAGATAACTGTTATGACTCTAACCTTGTCTAAGCTCGATAAAAATAAAAAAGAGCGTTTTATTAATTGTAATAAAATTTTTGCTTAATATTTAAGTCTATTATTCAGATCTTAACTCGGTATATGAAAAAAATTTTAATTTGAAAGGATTCAAAATTGTTAAAACAGGTTTTAAAACAAACGACAAAAGAATGCACTCTGCTTGGAAAACGTTCGGTATATTTTGGATTAAATACCTGCAACAAAATTAATAAATATTTATTTCATTGGTTTCCTTACATCGTTTTTTACATTACATTCTAGGAGTACGTACATTTGTACAATAAATGGAAACTGTAACTATTGATATTTGCGTAGAGGAAACATTCTAAATGAATGAACAAGTTTTGCTCTCTTCAAAGGGCAGGTAACTTTAAGATTTTTTCTTAGTTTTAGTATCGTTGCTCCACTCTCCTTTTGTAATCGTTTCTTTTCAGATCGCAGCCTCTCGTTTTCTTTTTCAAGGTCCCTGTAAGCATTAAAAGATAACTATCTCCCTTGTCAAATAAGAACTGGTTATTCACATCTTTGTTCAGTTATAGAAATAAATGAAGTTATACCTGTAACGTTGGCTTTTATCAGAACTGTTAGATTTCTCAGACAAACCATCGATCTCTAGCTGCAACATTTTCACTTGTTCTCTCAGGGCTCTGTTTACAAAAGTTAAAAATAGCTCTAAAGTTTTAACAAATACATGTACTTTTATATTAGTGTACCGCTACAGGCATCTGACGTTACTTATCTTTTTTTTTTACATATAAAAAATAACCCCATACCTAGAAATACATTTTAGGTATAGTGATTTTTTTTCATTTAAGAAAATTTTTAAAGTAATGTCAGATGCCTATACATGTGTATACAGATAATGAAGTGATAATGAAATTCTAAATATCATGTTGACATTTTATAGTCAAATTTTTCGTTATCTTGAACTCGATGGACCGAAAAATAAACTTAAAGGATTTAGAATATTCAAGTTAAATGAACTAATAAAAAGTCTTTGAAAGTTCCAAATATATGTGATTTTGAGATATCAAATTTAGTTTGGTGAGAGCTTGCCTCTGTGACGCTAAATAAGTCGAAAGTTTTGGACATTTTTCATCAGACAATGTTCATAATATATTATGTTTCGGACCTCATATGACTAAAAAGCTGTCGAAATTATTTTAAAAATCTAAAAAACTTTAAATGCGTGGTTATAAACAGACTCAGTGCTCTCGTTGTTGCTGCTTGCTGACTCCCTGTAGGCAGCCCTCTCCTGTTCTAGCTGGGTCTTCATATCCCTAAAAGAACGTAACTCTTTCTCCAAATTACTGCAATAAAAAAAGTCAACTACAATTACATTCCTTAGAATATATATTACATAATGGAAATGTCCACATGAAAGAGAGTTACCTTTTCCTGATGGTGACTGCGTTCAGTTTGGACTGTAGAGCTTTCATCTGTTTCTCGTTCTCCAGTGTTACTTTGTCCAGCTCTTGTTGTAGGGCTTTATTTTTCTCCAGCAACTCCGCTAAATCTCGTTCATGCAATCTAAAATTAAATAAAATACATGAATTATTCAGGGGAAGATTTCAAATCTTCAGAAATCAAGTTCTTCTTCAGAGCTATTCCTACCTTACATTACATTCCTTTTTCAAAGCCGTTAGAATTTCCTTGTCTATTCTGAACTTGGAAAAATCGTGATACACTGGATGCAGTACATCCGGGACTTTTTGGTCAAGTTTTCTTTCAAAGTAATGCGACTTCTGAATCATTTCCAGAGCGTTTCCTCTCTGCAAGCTCACTTCCGCCTCTTCTACATTCTTTCTGATTTGTGCCAATTCTTTCGCCAGTGACGATCTGTGCTTTTTCATTGTCTCCAATCGATTGACATTCTCCTTTATCAGTTTACTGCCGATTTCCCTGATAATACCTATCATCTTCTCCGTTTTTGTTTCCATATCAAGTGTAGCCATTTTGTCCTTCTGGGTGAAAGTATCGATAGCCGCTTCTTGATTGGTTATTTGCTCTTGAAAATGTTTAATTTTTGTAGCCGAAACTTCGCTCAACAGTTTCCGTATCTTGGCGCTTTCTTCTTCTTCTTCTGCTTTTGTTTCCATTTGCGTCAAACGGTGCGAATTGTGCTCCGTTATGAGACATATTTTGCAAATCGGCTTGTCGCACTTTGCACAAAAGATGTCTACGTTTTCCTCTTCGTGCTTATCACATCTTATGTTGTGAAGAAGGTTTCTCTCGCTGCCTCTGTTCGTCTTGGAGATGATAGTGTGCATCTTTGTCAGCTTACCGTGCTTGTGGATCTTGTAGCAGTTAGCACACATAAAATCAGAACAATTCAAACACTTCCATTCCACTGTAGCAGGTGTTCGACAGAGCTCACATTTTGACTCCCAGTCCGAAATTGTCCTCTGGGATTTTGGTCTTTTGGCGTTCATTTGAACTTGATACACGCTCGCATTAAGAGTTCCCATTTGAAGACAATTCAGCGAATGCAAAATTTAAGGTATGAACAGTTTCCGAAATAAGTAAAAATGTTAAAACACTTGCAACTAATATAATATATGCCAATGAACAAAGCATTAAACTGTCCATAAAGAAAGGCATTCTTTACTATTTATTCAAACAATGTGGGCCTGTTTGTATTGTACAAACCCAATCATGTGTCTATGTTTCTTTATTTTCACCTTTGTTGCCATTTACACTCAAAGTAAAACTAAGTAATGAATGAAAATTAATCGAAACTCAAAGATTTTTCATATTTTTATTTAAAAAATTGCAAAGTACATTCTCAATACTGCTTTCAAAAAACAATTTCCTGGAGTTATCTTATATTTGTATGAATTAGTTAATTAAGGAGGAAGGCAGAGATTTGTCCCACCAAAATAAAACAAGTCTTTCAGGTCTGTGTCTCAGCGGAAGCAAAATCTACTTTGTTTCTTTTTATAACAAAAGTTCGTCTTGGTTCGTTGCACCTTTTACCATCCCAAATTCTGTCAAGATAAAATATGACATCATTAATACACACAAACAAAAACAAAAAAAAATACTATGCGAAAATAATGAAGTTCAACGCATCTACCCCAACAAATCTTTAATGTTTCGACTGCATTGCCTGAATTATTTTCATATTAATTTATTGTCATTGATCGAATCCTTTAATTTGAATATCTCGTTCAATATAACTAAATGTTGAACGAAGTGATCGATCTAAAATAAGGTACCAACAGTACAAATCTGTAAACATAATATAAAAAACGGATCTCAGGAAACTCCGGAACAGTAAAATATTAAGTATCAAATTGGTTGGGAAACATGAATACCATATATATGCAAATGAAAGTAAAAAAATGCATGATGGAAAAGTAGCTGCAGAACTGTAGCTTTCCGAAAAGATATATATTGATAGGTCTATCAATATATACTTTTTCGGAGGGCTACAGTTCTGCAGCTAGATGGAAAAACTTAAGTCATTTGCTTGTTGGTTCTTGGTTGACTACTATTAACTTCATTTAGTACAATACCTAAGTATGAAACAGATGCGACAGACTATATGGTATCTAATAGCATTTTATATAAGTTTACTGAGATATCGAGTCCAACTTTGAATTGAAGTAACTGTTGTTTAATAATAAAACGTGTCGTCGATTTGTTAATTTTGTGAAGTGCAAGGCCACAACAAGTGTTTAATTTCTTCTTTTTATAAAAAAGATTTTAATTAATTCTGCTTCATGGGAATATCGAAATAGATCGGCCAATAAAGGAGCACATTTGAAGCCCACTGCAATTTGAGGATATTACAAGCTGTGATGATGATAAGGACCTCCCGCCACGTCATGATGTCACGTGATCATCACAAGGACTTCAGATGCTGTTGTTGGGATATACAAAAGCCACAGTACGTATACACTTGGTATATTGTAGCCAGTCCACATGAAAACGCACACCTGTATCTGGCCTGTGTACTAGGAGATAAGGGAACCAGGAATACCCATGTTGAACACATTGATTTATTTATCGCTGTACAAATTAGTCCAGGTAAATCATGGTATACATGTCGCCTCTATCGAACCTCTATTACTTATAATGCTTTCAAGTGCTGATTGTGACGTTTCTCAGGATCATCTGGACACGAGTTCAAATGTAAATAAACTGTATGAACATGTGGCCCTCATGGAAAGTAACTATCTAAGGACATATATATATATATGCAACATACATGTAGTTGAAAAATTAGTGTTTTTTCCCGAGGAGTTGAAGAGTTCCAATACTTAAGGTCTAGGAACTGTGTGGGAGTTCTACATTTTAATGTCTATATTTATGTTGTTGCATGTTCACTTAAAACGTTTGGATAAATAAAACATCTAGCAAAATATGTGTAGCAATTTTTGTATATTTTTCTTTGAATTATACAAGAATTTCTTTTAAAAAATCCCTGGTAATGCATGCTGATTTTTTTGTCTATATACCAGGGATTCCATTAAAAATGGCATCTTTCTAAATAAGAAAAAGAACAGTGACCTGCTGTTGTATTTATTAAATCCAATTATTATTTCAAGTAGCATTTAAACAAGAAATGGCAATGCTCTTCTAAGTGCATGTGAAACAATAAGTTGAAGAGTAACAAGAATGCCCAAACAAGTATTTACAAAATACTTAAACGTCATACCATAGGTTTACTTGTTTCGGTAATAAAATTTTAACCCCTGGTATAATAATAGCACTAGGTGTTATTATTATACTAAGGGTTAAAGATTTATTACTGAAACAAGTACCTGTGCGTCTTACTGATAATATTGATATACATAAAGTTTAAGAGTGCATGTGAATGCATCGCAAAAACTGCATTTACACACAAAAAGTAAAATTGGCATAAAATTCTAAAAATTGCTTTTATAACACACGTCTTTCTTTAGATCACTTAGAAAAAATTGAGGAGTTTAAAAAATATCTTTTTTACACACACATTTTTTAAGCGATCCAAAGGCCTGTGGTTTATAATCAAATGAGCGCATATGAATGGGGCTTAGTTAGATAATTTTTTATTACTGATCTATAACTTGCCATTGTTGGTTTATTGTTGTATTTATATTATAGTTCATTGATACATTTTAATTAACAATATATACATCTCAAAGCTGAAATGAACTGGACAGCAATCAGTAACTGTCTACAACTTAAATCCTCCTCTGATAAGTCTACACTTTGCATGTCATATTGTAATAATTCGTAATGCCTTCCAAACATGCACCCATCTTTTTCAATTAAAACTATGACAATCTTCCTTTCAACACAGGACGTCCTTTCTCCTGATATAATTAGCACTTCCATATCACATGTAAGTCTCAGTTTCTAAGACTTCTATTCCTGAACTGGAAAAACTAGAGAAGGTCTCCTCGCGTACATAAAGCTGTTTTTCTTCCGTTCGATCGAAGTCACAAAACCGGCTACAAAACCATTTTCTACAGCTCCTACAAAGAAAAAAAACAACTTTTAAACATCACTACAATATAGTGCGACCATTACATCGCATTACTACATGTTCACTTTATGTACTTTATCTGTATAGCCTTTGCTTACCTAACCCTCTGGATGTATATAAGTATAAGACCTATTATTATTGGTCCAAGAATCATAATAACTATGACAAAAACTTCATATTCCTCCATCAAGCAATCGTCTCACACTAGAAATATGGTCAGCAACCAAACCTAGCACCATTTCTTTATTACACGACTTTAGGCCTATTACAACCATGGACATGCACGATTTGTAAGGTCAGGCGATTTTAAAAAAGAGATCATCTTTAGATTACCTTGCTCTAATTGTATTGTGAAACTTTTAGATAATATTTCATTCGATTCGAGTGCAAATTACATTACAATTCTTAATCACTCTTCCATGCTAGAGTCTCGTATAACTATATTATACTAAAGGACAGATAGATAACTGTTATGACTCTAACCTTGTCTTAGCTCGATAAAACTTTAAAAAAGAGCGTTTAATTAATTGTAATAAAATGCTTAATATGTAAATCTATCATTTAAATCTTTACTAGGTATATGAAATTTTTTTTACTTTGAACGGATTCAAAACTGAAAAGGGTTTTAAAACAAACGACAAAAGAATGCACTCTGCTTTAAAGAAAACGTTCGGCATTTTGGATTAAATACCTGGAACAAAATAAATAAATATATATTTTATTGATTTCCTTTCATCGTTATTACATACATTCTAGAAGTACATGCATTATGGAAACTGTAACTGTTGATATTTGTATACAGGAAACATTCTAAATGAATGAACAAGTTTTGAGAATACGATTGCGCTCTTCAAAGGGCAGGTAACTTTTGAGGCCTTGTAGGTTTCAGTCAGTATTACTTGGTGGATAGCATAGGATGACCCTTTACATTAAAATTCCTTTCTTTTAATTAGTCATACAGGTGACATTTTTGATACATTTGAAAACCCTTTGTAAATATTATGCGTAATATTGAACTTAACACTTTATTGACTGTGCAAAGGAAAAGGTGAACTTGTAATCAAACGGTGAAAATCTCATTATTTGCCTTCAATCCCAAAATCAAGTGTTCGTGCTTCAAAGGAGCAGCCCATTGTAGCAGAATTAATCTGAGTAAACAAGTCATTTTAAATTAATCTGATGATTATAGAAAATAAGTATATGCTGCTGATCACAGATGTGGAAATTACGAGGACGTGAAATGGTGCTAGTTATATTACACCAGATTTAACTGCATAGTTACGCACAAAAAATTATAGTTTGAACATATTTTTTTAATTTATATTACAGTCAATATAAAAAATGAATTATTTTCATATTTTTCGTATGCAATCCTTTTTTTCTTCATTTTTTCTCTCTCATTTTTTTTTTACTTAATTTCGCGATGTCATGGTGAAATTCTAAGAAGAAAACTGTCTCTCCAGACAAAAAATTTAACGCCAATTAATTTTATTGAATATCTTTGATTATCTTAACAGCGTGGGATCTCAGATGTTACGTGTGATTGCTTGCAACATACAAAATAACTTTATCACCTCCGCTCAAAGAAATAGGTCCACAGATAAATTGGGTGAAACCAAACTGTCAAAGGAGAATAATAAATTTTACTAGAAATAAATTGAGCGTCTACCATTTTTATTACATGCTTGGAAAGGGTGTATAGTTAAATAAGTAAAAATTACTTCAGAGATGTAGAGCGATAAGAAAAACTTAAAATGAAAAATTAAATTACTGTAATGTCACTTTGGTCTCATTAAGTTTTCTTTCATTTCCATCTAAAACCTCCAAATCAAAGCACCACCATCGATTTGGTCGGTTAAATCAGGAATCTTTTTTCATAACTTTCCATCTTAGATTCTTCTCTTTCTCTCTCCTTTGCTATTAATCACTGAGTTTTTGCCTTGAATTTCTGTATAATTTTTAATCTCAGTCTGTGAAACGTTTGTACCATGATGTACAGTGTCACAAAAATAAAATTAAAAAATTAAAGGATTAAGACAAATCGACAGCTGACATATTTGTTCTGTTTTCCCTTTTGATTACAAGCAAATAAAACCTCTCAGTGGACAACTTTAATATTTTTTATATAGCAAATAAGTAAAAACAATGTCGAAAACAATAGGGCGGACAAGAAATTAATT
>PRKT01000126.1:867823-892753 GCA_003671525.1 Saccostrea glomerata
CGTATCGAAAATAAACAAGTCCTCCTTTATTGGTTCATCCACATGCATCACGCTAATCTCAAAGGCTTCTAAGATTCCTATGCTTTGATTTGTTATAAGACCTTCTCCTAAAAACGTCCTTTGTTTTTAGTCCTAACAATAAGTGACAACAAACATCAAGTATGACAGAGGAAATTCGTTACCGAGATGCTTAGCATCGCTGGTTTAAATTCGCCTGTTTCAAACGCTTTGGTGATTCGCAAGAGTTATCTCCCTGTAAACGCAAACCTTACCTTAAATACCTGGAACAAAATAAATAAATATATATTTTATTGATTTCCTTTCATCGTTATGACATACATTCTAGAAGTACATGCATTTGTACAATAATAAATGGAAACTGTAACTGTTGATATTTGTATACAGGAAACAACAAGTTATGAGAATACGATTGCGCTCTTCAAAGGGCAGGTAACTTTTGAGGCCTTGTAGGTTTCAGTCAGTATTACTTGGTGGATAGCATAGGATGACCCTTTACATTAAAATTCCTTTCTTTTAATTAGTCATACAGGTGACATTTTTGATACATTTGAAAACCCTTTGTAAATATTATGCGTAATATTGAACTTAACACTTTATTGACTGTGCAAAGGAAAAGGTGAACTTGTAATCAAACGGTGAAAATCTCATTATTTGCCTTCAATCCCAAAATCAAGTGTTCGTGCTTCAAAGGAGCAGCCCATTGTAGCAGAATTAATCTGAGTAAACAAGTCATTTTAAATTAATCTGATGATTATAGAAAATAAGTATATGCTGCTGATCACAGATGTGGAAATTACGAGGACGTGAAATGGTGCTAGTTATATTACACCAGATTTAACTGCATAGTTACGCACAAAAAATTATAGTTTGAACATATTTTTTTAATTTATATTACAGTCAATATAAAAAATGAATTATTTTCATATTTTTCGTATGCAATCCTTTTTTTCTTCATTTTTTCTCTCTCATTTTTTTTTTACTTAATTTCGCGATGTCATGGTGAAATTCTAAGAAGAAAACTGTCTCTCCAGACAAAAAATTTAACGCCAATTAATTTTATTGAATATCTTTGATTATCTTAACAGCGTGGGATCTCAGATGTTACGTGTGATTGCTTGCAACATACAAAATAACTTTATCACCTCCGCTCAAAGAAATAGGTCCACAGATAAATTGGGTGAAACCAAACTGTCAAAGGAGAATAATAAATTTTACTAGAAATAAATTGAGCGTCTACCATTTTTATTACATGCTTGGAAAGGGTGTATAGTTAAATAAGTAAAAATTACTTCAGAGATGTAGAGCGATAAGAAAAACTTAAAATGAAAAATTAAATTACTGTAATGTCACTTTGGTCTCATTAAGTTTTCTTTCATTTCCATCTAAAACCTCCAAATCAAAGCACCACCGCCGATTTGGTCGGTTAAATCAGGAATCTTTTTTCATAACTTTCCATCTTAGATTCTTCTCTTTCTCTCTCCTTTGCTATTAATCACTGAGTTTTTGCCTTGAATTTCTGTATAATTTGTAATCTCAGTCTGTGAAACGTTTGTACCATGATGTACAGTGTCACAAAAATAAAATTAAAAAATTAAAGGATTAAGACAAATCGACAGCTGACATATTTGTTCTGTTTTCCCTTTTGATTACAAGCAAATAAAACCTCTCAGTGGATAACTTTAATGTTTTTTATATAGCAAATAAGTAAAAACAATGTCGAAAACAATAGGGCGGACAAGAAATTAATTTTTGTTCAATGGTAAAACGGAGTCTATAATCATTGAATACGAGACTCTAATCTTTCATGAAAATTATGGACACCGAATTAAATCATTTTTCTATTTTAAGAAAAAAAAGCCACGGTATAGCCCCCCCCCCCTCAAAAAAAAAGAAGTCAGTTGCAAAAACCCTTTACCGTTATATTATATTAGCTGCAAATCTGTAGCTCTCCGAAAAAAATAAATATTGATAGACCGGACTATCAATATATTTTTTCGGAGAGCTACAGATCTGCAGCTAATTATATTAGATATCCCAATAAATTTGTAAATGTAAATGAACCTTCTAAACATTATATCATGACGTTCTTATGTATATGTAATAAAACTCTTGAATTAAACAAGAATCACCAACAGTGAACACTATAAGAAATTTAGTCTCCTATCTGACTACACGTGCACTGAAGCCAAATTCCTTCCCGTCATTCATGATAAATGAATTACATTTAATAAAGACTAGACTGCAGAATTGATTAATTTTCAGTAATGACCAGCGGTCGTGTATTGTTCCCTGTTTTCTCATTTACTGACCAATCTGGTCTGGAGAAAGAAAAACCCTACTGCAAGAAAGAAGCTTCCTGGTGCGTAAAAACCGTAATTAATTAGAGTTTGGTCTGAATGTGAAGAAAACCCAGACATTATTTGCTCGTGTTGAATCTCAAGAATACATCAGTGATCACGTTTCAGCCAAGTAGCATCGTTTTTAAAAGTGGGGTAGCCAGCCAGAGAAAACATTTTGTTAATTTACTTTAAAAAGTTGACAAGCAAAAAAAAAAGGAAAATGCCCAAACTTCAAAAGTTGACAAGCATAAATAAAGGAAAATTGCCCAAACTCCAAAATCCTATTTCGCGGGGATGGGGGTTAGAGGCTAACTTTCTTCAATGCCAACTTCTTTCAGTACCAGTTTCTTTGTATTTAACACTGCATTTCCCGTACTCAATTTCCTGTGTATAAACTACGTTGCTACGTGCCTGCGTTTTTTTTTTAAATATAATTTTTTTCACAGGTCAAGTAACTACTTTTAGAGAAAAATTCCAACGTACCAAGTATGTTCAAAATACTGGTATTTTCAGATTATAATTTTTTTTTGTTTTGCCAACATATTTCATTATTCACTGTAATATTCGATTCTGAATTTTGAAGAATATAAACTGACACAACACATGCATATTTAAGTGTATCTTACGGTGCCGATATTTTGCCAAATGAAATCAAGTTCATAAAATTAACTCTCAAAGGTCTCGGCAAATGCACCATCATCTTTGCATCAAAAACCCATTATTCAGTTTTCAACATGCTAATAAATTTCTAAATTACAAGCTTTAGAATAATACATAGTTAGATCAATCTCATTTCCTATACGATCTGTTGACCTTTTTTCAATTTTTGCACGCAGAGCTCTTGTTAAGGTGAAGTTACGAAATGATGTAACCAATGTAGCTACAGACTAAGACCTATGGTCCGATGGTTTTGAAAGCAATTAATGACACAACAATGTGCCACCAAGATAAGCATTAAAAACAACAGGAATTCAGACCAATAAACACTTGAATGACATTCTTATTGTCATTAACCGACTTTCATCTTTTCAAACTTGTAGGTGTATATTGTGACTTTTCCCATGCACGTACTTGACTTTACATGGACCTGCATTCAGTTGTCAAACATGCCAGTTTTTCAATGGAACGGTTTCGGTTGCTTAATTAAGTAAATGAGCAGATTTGATCATGCATTTTTATTTTTGCCATTCTGACCATTCCTCAGAGTCATCGACAATGTAGAATAAATGGGGCAAGGTGAGATATTGAAAAGATAAACAAAACGACAAAATATTTGACTTTATAATCAGATCTGCACTAATTGTATGTGCAGAGTAGTTTACATTTAAAAAGAACTTGAATACATTTAAACATTAGAGATAAGATGAGGGTTATGGATAACCTACCTTTCAAGAAACTGAAAGGAAATTTTAGTCGCAATATCTACATGTGTTAAAAAGCATCAAGAATATAAGGAGGCAAAATCCGATATTTATTCTCATTATTTTAAGTCGATTTACATGGAATGTATTCTAAAAGATATGAACAAAACATGACTAAAACAAAATGTTTGTATAAACTGATGCCCCCGTATGGCAACATATCGAGGATTAAACTTTTTTTTTTACAAGTAAATTTAATATATTATTCTCCCTGGAAATACAATTGTGAAATATGAAAGCCAGAGCATCACCTATTCAAAAGTTATGGCCAAGGATAAGATTTTTGAAAGGTAGGTCAAATGTCAAGGTCAAACTTGTTGGTTTTTAAAGAAAGGTCGTCTTGTCACAAGAATTATATATGTGAAGTATGAAAGCCCTAGCTCTAACTCTTCAAAAGTTATGGTCAAGGTTTGTTAAAAAGTAGGTAAAACTCCAAGGTCATCGTCAAAAGGTCAAAGATGTTGGTATCCAATAAAAGGTCTTCTCATAAGGATTACATATGTGAAGTATGAAAGCCCTAGCCCTTACTGCATGTTCAATAATTATGACCAAGGTTAAATTTTTTTTAAGTACATAAATCTCCAAGGTCAAGGATATTGGTATCCAATAGAAGGTCTTGTTACAAAGAATACATATGTGAAGTATGAAAGTCGTAGTATCTGCCGTTGAAAAGTTATGGTCAAAGTAAAAG
Organism: Saccostrea glomerata; assembly: GCA_003671525.1. Classification (NCBI taxonomy): domain Eukaryota; kingdom Metazoa; phylum Mollusca; class Bivalvia; order Ostreida; family Ostreidae; genus Saccostrea; species Saccostrea glomerata. The sequence continues at coordinate 872,296 of PRKT01000126.1, forward strand.
TTTAGATTTTTTGTCTAAAAGTGTGTCAAACTCCAAGGTCACGGTGAAAAGGTCAAATTTGGTAGTGCCCAAAAGAATTCTTATCACAAGGAATACACAAGTGAAATATGAAAGTCATAGCTCCACTAAATTAAAAGTTAGGAGCAAGGTTAAAGTTTTTGCGGACAAAAAAGACAAACGGACGAACACGACAAAACTAGATACCCCGATTCTTCGGTTACGGGGGCATAAAAATAAATATATATCACATAATATAAATATAATACGCGAAGAAAACTTGCTTGTCTTGTTTATAGGTTTTTATCAAATAGATATCTATGGCACGCCAAATTCACAAAAATGAGCTAAACATAGGTTCACAGTTAATAAACTAGGTTTATCGAGTGTAAAGGCCCTTTCACAATTGGCGCACGAGCACTTTACAACACTTTGCGATGGGAAAATTTTAGCTTCGCACGAGCTATCGCATACGTTGCACGATGTCTCGCATTCATTGCATGTGTTTTAGTGGTCGCATCAAGTCTCCTCAAAATAGTCAACATGCACACTATTCAGACGCGACCAAATGCGATCCAAATTATCGCAATTCAACGTACGAATATTAGTACGAACGTCTTACAACGTTTTATGTACTCGTATGAGTGATGTACGATTTTTAAAGATCGCAAGATGAATCGCACATGTCTTTGCGTGTGTTTTGCGACCATGAGACTGTTGCTCAACATGTCTCATGTAATCTTGCAACGTTTTACTATCATTGCTTGATTTATCACCTTCAATTGCCATGCTTTGCAACAGGTATATATTATACCGTGTATAATTTTAAGAATCTTCACTATGTCGACTGAAGAGCGTCGGAAACGGGTGGTATATATACCCGGTCCTCAGACTCGCACGAACATTCGTACTATGGAATGCATGAGCGCACGAGCAGTCGTACTGTCGCACGTTCAATCGTCCGATTACCTGATCAGTCGTGCAATCATATCGCATAATATTACAACACTCGCTTTCATTCTACAACAGTCGCATATAGACGCAAGATATATCGCAAGATTTAATGCACAACAGTCGCTTGAGATCGTGCGAATTTCGTATGAACACTTTTTTCATATGCGATTATTTTGGCAACAGTTTACGATCATAAAAAAATATTCGGTCGCACGAATATTTTGTCGCTTCTGCTCGTGCGCCAATTGTGAAAGGGCCTTAAGCTATAGTTTACAAACCGTGAACTATAGTTAACAATTCGTTAACTGTAGTTTTCATCTGTTAAACTATAATTAATGGTTGTTAACTATACTTTTCGAATGCTAATCTAAGTTTATCTGCCTGTAATAAAACGTTAACAATAGATTTTGTTGATAAACATAGATTCGTGTCTTTAAACTATAATTTACAATCGTGAACTATAGTTAAGAGTTGTTAGTCATAGTTTCACAAATCATGAAACTATATTTATCAGATCGTTAACTTTAGTAAAGAGTTGTAAACCATAGTTTACAAATCGTGAAACTGTATTTATCAGATAATATATGTTTTGCAAGCGCAATTTATGATTGTTTTCAGTTTTAAGTATAGTTTACGCGGTTCTTAAAAATAGATTATATTGCGTTAAATATGGTTTACAGATGTAAAATATAGATAAACGTTGTTAACTATAGTTTACAGTCCGTAAACTATAGTTTACAACCGTTAAACCTAGTATTTCGACTGTGAAACTATGTTTAGCCCATTTTTGTAAATTTGGCGTGCCAAATATATCCTTTGCAAAATGACTTCTTGAATGTACATGAAGTTCGATTCAGTTTACTTGATTAATTAAGTAAACGTACAAGATATGATAAAAGAAAGTTCTTCCCCGACATTTTCAATTAATTTGAGGTTATAGTAACTACAGCTGTATAAAATTTAGCAGGTGGTTTCCAGACTTACCCATGGCGTGCATCAGTTGATTGAACAATTAATAATTTTGTAATCTCGTTAATCTATATATGTTTTTTTTTATAATTGATATCAAAATGACAAGCTATTTCATTCAATAAAACTTAGAATACTAGTATGACAAACAAAAAGGTTAATTAAATTCGCTTTTTATATTTTAATGAAAGAAAATAAATTAGGTAAACCAAAATCGTTTTGATAAAACAAAACGTTCGTGAACATCTTTGTATGCAGGTGTTTGTTAACATTTCGCAGAGGAACTCCAACAAAATGTGTCTACGTCAGATTTTTCCCTAAGTATCGTCTGCTTTTCAATTCTTTATGATGTAAGGTTGGCAGTTTACAATGAACGAACTTGTCCGTAATGTATAAAGAGCCAGTGATGGATCGCGTATTTACAAGTTCCTTGTGGTTGCACAAGAAGTATGAATATAACCATGGAAAAATTCCAATAATGAGTTCTATCATAAATATAAGTGAAATGTTGCCATTTTCAGACATAATCTAGACTTGAACGTATACATGAAAGCATGCATGCTAAAAACTCAAATCTTATAGTACTAGAACATGGATATAATTTACGCTTCAGAAAATAAGGGAAAAGAAAAAATGCATACGAAAAATCTAAAAATGTTGGCCCATTAAAATTTTAAAATGGAATTTTATTAAATTAATGCCCCTTCGTGGTCACATGACTATAGACCTTGTTTATATCACTGCAAGATCTTTCATTCGTTTTCCAGATTTTACGACCAAATAGCCTTCTCAGGTATCTTGGATAGTAACTAAATGGCTATCACAGCTAATTTTACGACTACTTAAAAACAGAAAATGGATGTTCGCACCTAAATTCAAAGGATTTACTGGCTTCTGTTTTTGAATGCCACTTAGTCACAACTTTCAAATTTTATGGACTATATTGGTGTTCAATTATGCAATATGGTTATAAAATCACAGTACAAGCACAATGGTCAACTTAAAAGAATAAAATCATGAATTTGCAATCTTTTTTTCCAATCAAGAGTTTTCAAAAATTCTGTAAATACTAAAGCTGACCAACTGGCAGCTGTTTAAGTTCAGTTTTGTCACAAAACTGATAGGCTTTCCCCATGGATTGTTTTTCTTCATTTAGTTTTGGAGCAACACGCCCAATATGTTAAATACTTGTACAAGTAAATGGTGCTTTTTGGGATGAATCTCGAGAAATATAAACATGGCATATGGTCGATACAGGCCATGAATTAACAAAACGTAATACGTATTATGTATACATGTTGTAATAATTCATTTGTTGTCGGTAGACTTCAAAAACTCGTTCTTACTTTACTAGGTCAGGGAGACATGGTATTGCTCATCAGCAAGGATTGAATTATCCTTAATTTCCCCTGCGAGAAATTCTATACGAGCAGCAAAAGCCAATGATAAGTGCATTATCACAGTTTCACATTTTTCTCCTGTCTGTGTCAGTCTTGAATACCACCTTGTGGAGCTGTGTGCTAAAACTGTGCTGTACTACATGTATTTAAAAAAAAATGCCAGAAGCTTTAATTAAATTGCCTAAATTAAACGTGTCAGTGTATTTTCAAAAACAGCAATAGGAATGTTCACTATTGATATTGCTTTGTTTAGAAAGAAATGTTCATGTTGGTTTTACGAAATTGATTTATTGAAATGTTCTAAGTCGTAACAAAGATAAACATGGATAAGACTATGGGATCATCATTTCCCTATCTATCACTGTCCCGTACCATGCTTCCTTCACTTACTCTGGATCTCATTAGGTGATGTCGCTTATAAGTGCATCAATCTAGATTGTTTACTACTCACTTAGTGTGTGTTAATTACAATTACATAGCGCGTACACATGTTAAGTGTCTTATCTCGCACCATTCCCCGGCGAATTGTTAGACCTTTGCAAAAATTCTGGTTGACAGGAGACTGCCATTGACAAAGTACCAAGTTTTTGTCCTTGGGTAATTCTTGACTTTATCAGAAATGTTTTACTATATACAATATTCATTGGGGAAACCTGCTTCAAATCATCAAAATATACATGGGGATATATTATGCTTGACCAAGGAACGTAGCCGCTATTAATTGAACGTGCATGTTAATGTTTGTAGCAATGTAGACAACACATTGTGTTTTGCATGATTAGCTAATTATTGCATGATAGACTAGCAGAGTTCTCAATACCAGACGGCAAAACCAATGAAACGGAAGACGGACAGGTCTTCCTCACATCTCTATCCTAACCGGATTTTGCGTTCTAATCATTACGTAATCGTTTTATGTGGTCATTTACAATGATGGTGGGAGATTAGGACACGATCAAAAGTCCTTGAAAAGAATGATTACGTATTTGTTATTATTACTTATTTATTACCTATTATGTTTATCATCTTAGGGTTTGGAATTATTATTGTGTCATAGAGTACGATTTGTCATTCATTACTTAAATGAAGAGGTGTCAGAGAAAATATTTATAATTCTAATTTTGTTAATCTTTCAAGGAATGTAGGTTTTGTTTTTGTATTGGTTTTGATGACAAGTTAGTACAGCTATAAAGGATTGTTTGGTGCCAAGCTTCAACGACCTGCTTTCATATCAAAGAAGGATATGATTGAATTATCTCAGTAAAAAAAATGTATCGTTAGATGTACAACGTAAGACCCAACTTATTTTCTTACCTTAAATAAAATATTAAGGAAAATTTTCAAATCGAAGTCATCATTGCCAAGTGTTAGTAATTCAATTTTCAGGTTCATCGGAAATGCACTTTCTTCATGCAGACCTCAACAATCCATAGAATCCTTTGTATCTAAACCGAGGCAACATTTTTACAAGCGACATTCATATGCATAAAACTATTCATACTATGTTTAATTTTATTAGTCGCTATTGAATAGAATATGACAATAATATTACCATATATATTTGTTCGCTGACTATTCAAATATACCTTATTCACTAAAAATAACAAATAATTCTGAAGATCTCCATTGATTACTTTTACGCCGGTATCGCAATAAACGCTAGAGGGGGCGTGTCCAAACACAAAAGAGGGCGTTCCTGCATAACGAATGCGGAAAGGTGAAAAAAATCTCTTGTCGAACACATAGAAAGTTTTGTTGTAATGTGAACAGGTACTGTTGTCAGATTAAAGCGTTGTATCAACATTGATGGATTTGACAAGACTTACCTATTTCTAATTCAGGTTTATTTAGGAACCGAGTAATTACCGAACCAATGTATGGAAGACCACTGCATTATCAAGCCGGATTCACGTGTACGGATTTCTTATTTTCACTCAGTGAACAATACATATCGATAGAAGGATCGTAAAAGTGTCATTCAAAGTAAGTACATATACTTTTATTTAGCGATAATTTTTCAATTCATCATTTATTATTTATACATTTAAAAAAAATCTCCCAATTTTTATTTTCCTAAACATCATTGGTTATGACTTCAAATGCAACATTTGAGAGTGAAAATTGATCATTTTCCTATCATCTTAATATAGTTTTATAGAAGCCATTCATTATGCCAGCTAACAGATATTATATGAATACTCAAACAGCGGGGAATAACTAATTAAATTTCAATGTCTCTAAAATATTAGTTGATTCAAAATCGTAATCCCACCTACGAATGATTTGCAAACTCCTAGTGTGAGCAATATATTGCATGCATTGAAACCCAGATTCATAAGCTTATAACAGTGATAATTTAAAACTCAGTGATTTGGTCTAGGGTTATTGATTTGAAGTTTATAATTTTTGTCATTTGTATTCAAGGTACAGCATAAGATACCCCCTTTTTTCCTCTGTTCCCTTGGTCTGCTGAACGAGAGATTTCCGTTGCCGGCATTTTATCGAAAACCAGCGTTGCTTATCAAACAACGAAAAGAAATTCAATCTCCTTAATGTACCCGTTTCGAATATTAATATAAATTCATTTCTCATAAAGCACACACCGTTTTAATGTAATTTAAATTAAAAGACACCTTGAACGGACTTTTTTTTTTTAGGTCCAAGCATTTACGGATTCTCGTAAAAGATTTTAATTATCCTATGAAAGAGTAAGGTATTGAACAAATATTTATTCGGGTTTTTCTTTTCTTTTCAGAGATGAAAGTGTAGAGCGATTTATGAAAATGACTTTTGTACAGTGGGCCTGAAAAGGAGAAATCGAAATGCAGCATGGACTTTGTGTATTTTGTCTTTGGTGAGAATTAGCACCCAAAGATGGACACGTCTTTGAATTCACAACCACGTTTGTTATATTATGAACATTATCGGACAAAATGAGTTTAATCTTTCTCATTTCACTTGGAATATTGGTTTCCATTTCTACAGTGAAAGGGCAGCTGCATTACAAACTTCCGGAAGAGAAACCACCGGATTTCTACCTCGGCAATGTCGCCAACGACACGAATCTCTGGGACGCCATTAACGACGAAGCAATAAAACGGAGCATGCGATTCAGTTTTCTATCACATGGAAACCAATATTCGGCTTATTTCCGGATTTCATCCACATCCAGTGATTTATTCACGGCCTCAAAACTGGATCGCGAATCATTAGAGCAATGTGAATACGCTGATTCGTGTGTCTTGCCATTAGAAATCATTGCACAGTCTAGTGTCGGGACCTTTTTCAGAAAAATTACTGTATATGTCGATATTCAAGATATAAATGATAACCCTCCCAAATTTCTTTCAAGCACAAGAACTATTGCTGTCTCAGAAGCATCCGATAAAGATACGTCATTTCCGCTAGATGGAGCCGTTGATAATGACCTCGGTATGAATTCCATTCAGAAGTATTATTTGATTCCAGACGACACGCCATTCAGCATTAAATTTACCAAAATCGCGTATGGCCGATCGACACTTGCTTTAATTCTCAATGGATCGCTGGACCGAGAATCGGTGACATTTTACACCATACTGATTCAAGCGGTAGATGGGGGTTCCCCCAAACTGACAGGTACACAGACTCTGTATGTGAACGTCACTGACGCTAACGATAACAGACCAAAGTTCAGTCATCCAATGTACAACGTGACCGTGGACGAGGACTTGCCCCCAGGGTCTACCATCATGAAGCTCTCAGCCACTGACGACGATATCGGACCAAATGGACAAGTCACCTACAAACTAAGTCCTTATCAATCGGAGGACATCTTTGAAAAGTTCCAGATAGATCCTGTAAATGGGTATCTAACCTTAATCAAATCTCTAAAGTATGAACCTGATGAAGTGTTTAGAATCATAATTGATGCCACTGACATGGCTCAACAGCCCTTATTAACCCAAACAACAGTTAATGTCAAGGTCAACGATGCTAGAAATAACCCTCCCCAAATTAACATCAACTTATTTTCATCACCAACTTCTGCTAAAATTTTAGAGTCCGCGACCAAAGGTGTCGCCGTGGCTCACGTTGCCGTCGTCGATGATGACACAGGAATGAATGGAATTGTTAATTGCTCGGTTGAGATACCTGAGTTTGAGCTTCAGAAACTTGCCACAAATGAATACAAAGTGAACTTAGCAAAGCCACTTAATCGGGAGGTTCAGGATAGATACGAGGTAGAAGTTGTATGTACAGACGCCGGAACCCCGTCTCTGAATTCATCTTCATCTTTTATCGTTGATGTCCTGGATGTTAACGATAATGCACCCCAGTTTAGTGAAGCTATTTATAGAAGATCTGTTCGTGAGAACAACCGATTTGGTGAAATTGTTCTGAAAGTATCTGCAACTGATGCAGATTTTGGAAATAATTCCAAAATAGTGTACTCACTGGATCAAATAGGGATGTACGATTTTGTGATAGATTCGGAGACAGGGGAGGTTTCTGCTAACTTTATCATTGACAGAGAATCTACACAAGAAATCAACTTTAAGGTGGTGGCGACTGATATGGGCGATCCATCGTTATCATCTGTGGCTAATGTCAATCTTCAAATATTGGACCACAATGACCATAAACCAGAATTCCTTAAACCACTCTACAAATTCACAGTGAAGGAAAATTTACCGGGTAGGACGTTGATTGGTCAAGTAGAGGCCAGTGATAAGGATACGGGTTCAAATGCAAACTTAAAGTACTCTATAGTGACGAGTACTGGAGTGCTACCTATTTTTGTGGCTGAGAATGGCTCAATTTTCTCCAAAGAACCTTTAGACAGGGAGGCTGTTCCTCATGGATTTCATTTTCAAATCATTGTGACGGACGGAGGGGAACCAGTTTCTTGGAATTCCACCTGCTTTGTGACAGTGTATATTGAGGATATTAACGATAACGGCCCGGATATATTGTTTCCCAATAATGTTAATTATACAATATCTTTTCTTTACGATATCCCAATAAATAGCGTTATTGGAAGGATCCGCGCTTTGGATATTGATTATGGCCAAAATTCTGCTCTAAGTTATTCATTTATTGGAAGTGATATTTTTAGTGTTCATGCCGACAAAGGCGATATTTATGTGACAAGGCAACTTTCGCCAAAGGACATCGATCGATACACCCTAACGGTAATTGTAGAAGATCAAGGCACCCCGAAGAGAAGCAAAAACCAAACACTTGTAATCATTGTGACTTCTCACTTGGGTCTCGCCTCTCCTCGCGAGAAGCCGTCCAGCGACACCTATATGCTGATTGCAGTTGTGATTTCTTGTGTAACCGTGGTTCTCGGAGGCTTCATTATTCTCGTAATTTTCCTAATTAGGAGACACGATAGAAATAAACACAGTTCTGTCCAGAACACCCCTAAAACTCTCCACAATGATATTAAAATGTATGACGTCAAAGATAGGTCAGCTAGGACCATGTGTCCCCGGGTGGTGCCTAGTGAGGATGGGCGGGGTAGTGCTTCAATTGATTTGTCTGTCGATACCTCACAAGACCAACTCCTCGGGGAGAGAAACTCAATACAATCAAACCAAAGCGAAGAAGAGATAGAAAAGGTATTTTAACAAGTAATACCGGTATTTTTTTCACCTCAAGCTGATCATGATTCAAAAGAATTTTTTGTACCTTATTTCTTTTACAGGTACAGATAAATCACCATATAATGGCAAATAGATCTATGCATATACAATGTGTACTTCCAATAATGAAAACAATACACGTCAGAAATTCTTATCAAACTTTTCCAACCAAAAAAACGAAGTGAAATGATCCTCTGCACATTAACTGATATAACATTATATACCGAAAATGAAAATATTCAAATTCAAGCTTTGCTATGCATATTTGACTTCTGCCAAAAATGCAAAATCATAAGATGATCTATTACTTTCAAACTAGATGGGATTTGATAGATTATAGAAATTGTTGATGGATACAAATAATAGCTTGCTAAATCTGCATGTCATAGGTGCATTTTCTGATAAATCTGACATGCTTGATACACCGAAGCAAATGACAAGAGCATAAAAATGTTTTTTTATGCTCATTATTAATAAACAATTCATAAAACTGTAGGATTTCTATAATTTGGCCTGACTGAATTTATCTGGAGTCACGTAGGTTGCCATAACAAATGCACGGATCATTGACACAATGATAAAGTGTCTTCTCTTCTCATGTCGTGTGCCGCCATCAAACTTTGTTGCACATCTTGAAAGGCCAAGACGCGAGACTCCAGCGATATAGAAAGCTTACAGGGCATGTCAAATGATGTTTTAACCGAGCAAATAAAAATGAAACCCTCAATACTATGTACAGAGTGACATAGTTCGCGACCACCAGCGAAAACGTTTCATTATTCAACTGATGTTAAAACAAAAATTGCATAACTGAATAGAAAGAAAAAGGAAAGGCTAGGAATAAACCTTTATATGCAAGAAAATGAGAAAAATCAACATGTTTATATCTACGCACAAATTTTACAGTTGTACATACAAACTAGCGGTAGGCAGCTATGGATTTCCTGTAGCTAGATGGTTTTTGTTGTTTGTGACGTTAAACAATTACTGAACGACACAATAAAATCCAACGATATGCCGCTACCTTGCAATAATCACTTATACAAATAATACGTCAATATTTGGCATTTTAAAAGTTATGAATGTATTAAAACTGGTTTGCATTTTATGACTTAAAAAAAGTGTTTTAAAGAGATTTGAACTGGTCTTTCAGCTGTCTGTGTTTTGTTTATTTATGCATTATTAAAAAAACTTCACTCTACCCACGATATTTCGGATATTGGACTTCAAGATTTCATTTCGACAGTAAAATCAAATTCAAATTTTAAAAAATTCAAGTGAAAAACATAAAACGTGTTTCTGTACCTGTTTGACAACATTATCTTCAAGAACACTTTACATATCATTTAAATGAATTTCACAATCTAACAATCGTTTTTGACAAAAATGTGCAAATGATGACCCGATAACTCTATTTTAAATGCTATAACTGTACTCGTAAAGATGGTAAAAAGGAAGAAAAGTGTACATTTAAGAGCTTAGATCGTTCAGATTATCTAATTGTAGGGTTCTGTTGAAAACTAGTATGGTTAAAAATACGAAATTTTAACTTTTTTCTTGTAAATTAACCACTGAGTAGAACAACTGTACGGGTATAAACACTAATGGTATTTCAAGAATAAGGCGAGCGAGTAGACGATCTATTCGGATTATCTGATAACTTCATTCTTCCCTCTTTACGATCCAATTTACAGTTTTCTTACAAGATGATTACTAAAATTCTCAGTGGCTGAGAACGATCACAATTTCTATTCAAGGGGTCAGTTTTTTTTTTTTTTTACATATTTATTTACACCGCTAATCTTTACTCTTCCCTCGCCGAACAAACCCCGATATCGTCAGGAGTTTACTCAGCTTTCAGAATTAGGTTTTTAAATTCGTTTTGAGAAAATGCAGTAATATTTTGTAATGAGCTCTATCCAACTTTAAACCCCCCACTAGAGCTAACCAAACAGAGGGACCAAAGGATAAACAGAGGCCAAATCCGTTCTTTCTTTCGGTAGATGCATAAAGCGTACCACCTCGCCTTGTTGATTCAGAGGACGGGGATAAAAAACATGAATAAGCTGTTTTGTCGTTCTTGTATTGACAATGCTATTAACTCCTAAATTATGTACATCAACAATCCTATGAATTTAAATAGAAATAGATGGGAACAAAATCTAACATGTAAATCTTGACCTCCGTTTTAAGTTTGGAAGGGAAAAAACATTTTATTTACACGAAAGAATAAAAATGTACATATTAAGAATTTTTAAACTTAAAATAATGTCCAGTTTCATTTATACAATTTATCATTGAGTCAATTGCTGACTGCCGTTTTTCATACTAATTGTTTGTCCATTATTTATACACTTAATTAACGACTGATTTTTCCGTTATTTCCCGATCATGACAAGAAGCACACGGCGGGTGTGACCGTCAGCAGGGAATGCTCATTCCTCCATGGCACCTGATACCGCCTCTGATGTTTTGGAGGTCCGGGTTTGCTCTGCTCCTATTTTGTATTGTTCTTTGGACTTTGATATTGAATACTGTTCGTAATCTCCATATCCTTCATGTGCTGGTACATTGCATTTTTCATTTATATTAAAGGAATGAATTTGAGATATTGGTTAAGAAATGAAGATTTATATGAATGAGTTTGGAGCTTCACATTTGGGGTACGATGGAGCTATTTTAAACTATTGATACAGTTCCAGAAGAAAATATCCGGTTTGTGAACACTTGCTTGATTCACACGTAGTAACAAAGCCTCGGTAACAAGGAGAAAACAGAAAGGAGCGAACAAAATTTGCTCTGTAAATATTTGTTCGAAAAAAATAATAATGGTGAACAAATAAATTCAAAATTTGGAAATCAGATCGTATGGTTCTAGAACAAAAGGAATATATTGATAACATTTAGAACACATTCTTCTGAAATGAAATTTCAATAAATAAGACAGCGGTTTGTCAATTTTTGCTGTTTTTAAAACAATTTCTGCTTGATTAATATTAGTGTAAAGTCATGCACCTTTTGTTGCTCGTGTCAACCACAGGAATTTTCTTTATAACATTTCATTCCCAAAATAATTATAATTTATAAGCCATAATGGTTATTATTAAAAATCAGCCACTGTAAGAACGCAAACTTATTATAACCCAGAGTCAAACATTACAAATCTTTAACTCTGAACGTGCTGAAGAAATGTCTTGAAAATGGGCATACTCTAAAAGCTGGCCTGGCCCCTTTGGCCTGGCCTGGCCTCTAAGTTGGCCTGGCCTCTATTTTGGCCTCTAATTTGGCTTCAAACCAAATTTTGGCCTGGCCTCAGAAGTTGGCCTGGCCTCAAATTTGGCCTCTGTAAAAATTTTTGGCCTCACTAAAAAATAATTTCTTTTTCAGAATTTGATTGATTTTATTGATTTTTTATTGGTTTAATTTTTTCACAGATTAAGCAGGTAAATAATATATTTCTGTTGATATGTAAATGCGAAAATTAAAATGATTATACACTACTACCAATCTGATTTATTTTTATTGATTATCAATTGATCTGTTGCCATTCTGCAGACTATAACACAGAGCATATAATTTTACTTTCAATAAGACACTCTCTTAATGATTTATTAAATGTGCCTTTATCTTTTTTTAATTTCCATAGTAGGAATGATAATTTTTACAGAGTAAAACATATAGAAACATCACTGACAATTAAATTATCAAGACAATAAAGAACTGCAAATGAGTAGTAATTAAATAAGAACTAAAAAGAATTTTAAATTTGCCATTTTAAGTATTACTTGTTTAATACAAGTTTTTTAAAACTGTCTTTTAAAAATTTAGAATAAAAAAAATCTGTTTGATGATGTTGACTACTTTTACAAACTGATAGAAAAAAGAGTCAATACTATGATATGCAAGTAATTGACCACATTTTATATGATAGGGTTCTAATGGTCTGGTGGATAGGATGCAATTGTTTTACAGCACAAATATTAATAAACTATCATCAAACTCAACTTGTAGGTAGTGAAAGTTGTAGCAGGAAATTTTTTATAAATCATGGGTGGCTTAACAGCCTATGCACATATACATGTCATTACTGATAAACTTCAACCTTTAAACTCCCTGTCAAGAACCATGCTGCAGAATTTTTTGTCATTTGATATCCAATTACAGTGTTAAGGCACAGGAACAGAAAGTTATAAATTATCTGATAAAGTTATTTATCTTAATTCTTTTTAAATACCAACTGTTCTTAGATTAAAGTGAACATGACTTTTTACCAGAGTAATCAAATCAGTATAATATAAATATTTTGGTATCTATCTTGGTATATTTATTTGAAAAAAAATCTTAGGTGTCTGTATCCATATATCACACAGATGATGCAGGCATAACAGTAACACAACACTCCACAGTGTGTGAAAGATGATGATTCATCTACTTAACAAGTGGGAATTTTTCAAAGCTATTAATGACATTTCACATGAATTATTACTAGAGATTTTTTTCAATGTTCACAACTTAAAAAACACAAAATAAACTCCGATACTTTTTTTCTAAAATAATTATAAGCAAGAGTATCGGCAGCGTGTCTGTATGAAATACCTGTAAATAATAAAATGAAATAAGTGTACACTCAGATCAATTGATAATCAATAAAATAAATCATATTGGTGGTAGTACATGATTATTCTTAATGTTCACATTTACATATCAACAGAAATATAATAATCACCTGCTTAATCTGTGAAAAAAATGAAATCAATAAAAAGTCAAAAAAATCAATCAAATTCTGAAAAAGGAATTATTTTTTAGTGAGGCCAAAATTGAGGCCAAAAATTTTTACAGAGGCCAAATTAGAGGCAAGGCCAACTTTTGAGGCCAGGCCAAAATTTGGTTTGAAGCCAAATTAGAGGCCAAAATAGAGGCCAGGCCAACTTAGAGGCCAGGCCAGGCCAAAGGGGCCAGGCCAGGTTTTAGAGTATGCCTTGAAAATGATATAGACTTCAGTTTAGAGACCAGAGTGTGTATGGTGTTGAATTTGAAGAGGGAAAGTGTCTACTTCAATAAAATCTTGAAGAGACAAATTTAGCTTGAAGGGAGATTACACGTTTGTCTGTGGGTCTACTTGACGAGCTGGGGTGAGATACATGTTGACCCCGAATGCTTTTTCTCACAGGCGACACTGCTATCGTTGAGCCAAGACGCGCGATGTTGGTCACTGATAACGATTTCTTTTCTACTTTTGAATGAAAAGCTTCACTGCTGCGAGCTTTTCATCGCTTTGAACCGAGATGTGTAACCATAAGTGAGAGCTGGCATTAGCATAATTGAAATTAAAACATCTTAAAAATTCCTCCATCACATTATCTAAACCCCAACGGAAAGGAAAATCTGTTGGTTAATTCAAAATAATTTTTTTATTTTACCAATTTGTCATAAAGTGGATTTAAGCATGTGATTTAATTACTGTTTTTAAGTACATTTTTCAATGTTTGAAAATCAACATAAATTGAAATGGATTTACGAGATTTCTTAAGATTAAATTTTTCAATTTGTTATATGTATCGACTGAACAGCTTTTATTTCGACAATTGATTTTTTTATAGGTAATTTCTCTTTAGGATTTTTTTTATGCATAAGAAATTATTACATGTATTTGAAGACAGTTTTTAATCAATCATATATAGAGAGAATAATTTCCATAATTTTATACATTCTAACTTTGTCTTTTTATTCAGATTCTAGAGAGAATAACCCCTGTTCCCTCAAACTATACCAGATCCTCCCGAAGTTCTTCTGTCGCCAGTCAGCCTCAATTCGCACAAATTCGTTCATCAATAGCATCCAAGAGTCCTTCTATAACCAGCATGCATCGCGGCTCATCCTCTCGCTCTAGTCACGGTCACATGACCAAGGATCCAAATTCATTACTCCGCCCTGATATATGCAACATATCACAACCCAAATCGGTAGATACATATCAAATTACATGTTAATTGTGAATAACTAATAAAACATTCATTGTCGATGTACCATGTAAACATCTATCTTATCACCATACCATCAAACTTTCTGTTTGAAAATTGAGATTTCATTTTTTTATTTCATTTTTGGGTCACTTTTCAAATTCATAATTCGTTCACACAGGTTTCACAGAACCCTCAGAAGGTTTGTGATGATGACAGTGAAACTTCAATGGAGTCCAACACTTCAGACAGTGGGAGAGGCGGGAGTGAGAGCGACGTTCAAACTGGTCCCAGTACCATTCATAAGCACAGAGAACTGGGTATGGAACTCATTTCCAAAGAAGTATTTAGGAAAGATTAGTCTAAAGAATTGGGTTAAAAGGAAAATATGTTATTTGATACTTAAATGGTTAGAATATGATTTTTCTTTAAAATTGATCTTTAAACATAGTTTAATTATTTCATTTTATCTGATAGGTTCCACGAGGTCGTTGAAAATTGTATACCAATCGGATACGAATCACCGATTAAAGCGCCACCTCAGTGAGCAGACGATTCCCATTCATAACATTCATTCTGGTCCGCTGGCTGCCAGCGAAGACCAAGAGTATATCATTATAAAAAATCCACACTATTGTCATAGACCTCAAAATAATAGCAGCATAAGAGACAATGATAATCCATCGCATGACCGGAAGTTCAAACAAAAACCGTCGGTCCATTGGAACCCAATTACACGCGTACTTCAAGGTAGTGTGGCGACCATTGACGAGCGTGATGACGTCAGTTCTACAACGTCAGGAAGTTACACGGTGGAGCTGGAGGATATGACGTCAAGAGAATATGCACATACACAAGTTTGACCAATAATGGTCGACATTCATAATGTTCGTCTCAAGCAAAGGTTACCATGAAGAAATACTCTCCTTCTGTGTGTGCCGTTTGTGGGTAAATTCTGTAAATGGTGATTTGAATGTATACTTGAAAGTGATATTAAATCATTCTTTTGAGGATCCAGCGAATGTTGGCGAATGTTCATCTTCTGAATGATCTTAGTATAAGAACAATATGTTGTCTTCCCAATTTATCATTTCCCAAGTGCCAAATCTTTTATATTAGTTCCATATATAACCAACTGTTCCTAATCGAAACAGTTATTATAAAACTGTATACTACACAAGTATTTTGTTAATGTATATATATTCTCAGTAAATGAAAAATAAAAATTGATATTTATTGAATACCCGGATTAGTTATGTTTCATGGGATACAAGGGCGGAAGAAAGAAAGCAATTAGGTTCAGTAAAGGGTGTGTGATATATTATAAAAATATTTTAATACATGAGATGAACATCATGATATACGCTTTCGAAATTTCCCTTCAAAGGGTTAATTTCTCTGAATAGGTTTGGAGTATTTCTGGGGTAGTGATACGCACGAAGTACAAGTGACGAGAAGTCTGTGGAAAAATTGTCCTATATGAATAATCTTGTGTGAATGAATGATGAAATAGCAGAATATTTTTTGAAGTATCGCTATTTAAAATACTGTACTGTCGTTTCCTCCTCTCTCGCATTATGAAGGCAAAATAAGAGGGATTATCAACGATGGCTTTAAAATGAAAAATGTTGACAATAATTTATTACTTTAGTGGAATTTTGTGGACAATTTAAAAACAAAATTGTGAAATTGTTCAGTTTGTCAACGAGAATGATTTATTATTCTTTCTGTTTTAACAGGTTATGCCAAAATATTAGCACAAAACTTTTATTGCAGTGAATGGGATAAAAAAATTGAAATTTGAGATTTGTTTTTTTATTTAATCGAGGAAGAAAACTCTTTTTGAATTCAAAATTTAAAAAAAAAAAAAAAGACAAGTCTGTTATGACTGCGGAACCATTCCTTTGTAAGAATTAATATTCTGTCACATGACCCCAGATAATGGGTGTTTTGACTTTCTTTTGTACTCCTTAAAATTCTGACAATTCTACAAGACCGTTGATCGACACCATCTATAATTCTCGTATAAAGAGAACATACAAAATAGTTTTTTCAAAATTCAATTAAGCTAGGCCAGCCAAGGGGGGCATAATTGTGTTCATTGTGGCAGTAATTATGAAATTGCATATTCATGGTCGTCCTATTATGAATCTCTTTACAAGAAACTGCATACCTCTGGACATTAAGCGTAATTATTTGGCGGGACTTTAAAGAGCTTCACGATACTATGTTAAATTATACGCTAAGTCATTCTGATTCTTATATCACGCAATGTAAATAGTGAAATTTTACTATCCCCTTTTAAATGATTTCTCGACTACCCACCAGCAAATAAGTTCTGCTTATTCATGTTTACATAAATAGAAATATGACATATTTGGTAAGAAAAAAAAAAGTGAACTGTGATTTGAATAAGTTTGCCATTATAATGTGATTAAACAGAAGTTAATCCGTTTTTGCATGTGCCATGCACGTATACGTCGTCTAATCTGATATGTACATTTAATAATTACACAATGTTTATTTCTAATTGATTAAAGTTTTATTAATGTATGTTCCATATAATATTTCTTTTATATTTTTGGCGATAATGACATGCACTATATAGCTACAAAACTGTAGCTCTCTGCTTGTGAAAATTCTCTGCTTTATCTGTCCGAATTTTCACATGCAGAGAGCTACAGTTCTGCAGCTAAAAGCAGACAAGTAATATATCGGGGGAAGTTTTGTGTGTTAAAATTTAGTCGTTTAGTTTTAATAAAAAGTATATTTATGATTTTTGAGCTGAAAGAAATGTCTTATCAGTGTGATAAAATTATAGAGAAAATTAGAGAAATAAATATATCTTATAAAATTCAGCTACATAGGATAAACATGTACATGTAAAAAGTTCTCCCTCGATGCAAATAGCACTGTGATTAAGGACTGGTCAAGTACAAGGTGTAAATCAAACGTGGACATTTAGAGTGGACTTACCGTATTGTGTTTTACGATCACAAACACATCAACACGTCAGCCTCTAATTGCGTGCTGGACATGTTTATATCAAATGTTAATTAAAGAAACGTTGTTAATTAATACAATATTGTGTTTTTCTGCAATAAATAGATGTTCCGTGGTGGTATGTAACTGGTACAAAGGCATTGGCGAGGACATATGTCATTGTTACAACAATTCCCAATGCTCAAAGAATGAAACATGATTGAACGCGTATTTTACATTAATTTTTTTATTCTATCCTTCAGGTATATAAATTGTACAAAGTAATGTCTGATTGGTTCAGTTTTTACATACTAGTTTATTTTGGTTAATGATTGGTTGTACATTTTAGCCAGAGATTTGGATTTTTTGTCCCGTTTTTCGCTATGTGAAATTTGATGTCAAACCTGAAAATGCCCCCGCTGCACAACATAGATAAAGTAAAGAAATTTGATACGGTGACTGTATAATATAATATAAGGACATAAAATAAAACGGCCAAATGGTAATTGATTTAACCCCCAGATTATTTGTAACACGATTCCAGTTTTGTCTTCTTTGATGTTCCTCTTTTTGGAAGGGAGATACTTGCATTTGGTCGGTTTGGACGACTTTTTATTGAAAACTTACAGATAAATAAAAATTCGGCGACAGCTGACACAAGAGGTGATGTTTATATGTGACCTGACCACGAATCTAACCTTTCTTTTTACGGCCGTTTGATGACCAAATTATCAAATTGATCTAAACTTATTACAAGCCATCAGACTAGATATGTGTAATTTGGCATTAATTTGGACAACCATGTGATTAAACTTTCTAGATATCACGTTACTGGTCAACAAGTAGTCCCAGAATATCAGAAGTTAGGGTGGCCAGTCTCTCGCACTGTGGTCAGATCGATAACGATAAGAGGGTCAAATAAATTAAAAGGAGTTTTCAATGTTTAAAAGTCCTCTGTCCAAATATTTCTGAGGGTAAACTTTAAACATAGATTGCTATCGATCTACCAATTTAGGGGAAAAATTAATCAAAAAATAATCACGGTAACTAAAGTAAGAATAACACGCTTGAGCTTGATTGGTGGATGCATTTTTAAGGGGATTTTTTGCGGTTCGAGCAGTCTAGACATGGACACCGTTTGAAATCATTATACGTTTAAATTTGGTGGAATAATTACTGAGTATAATTCTAGTGTGAATATCACAATATAGGATGATCTTTTTCCGGAGAATTTAAAAAAAAAGCAATTTACGGTAATTCATTTTTTGCTAAACCTTTTCTAAACCGAAAAAAAACCCTAGCGAGCGAACTATTCCTTCATAGAAATTAAACATCATGTAACACAGGGGGTCTCCATTAACAAGCTGTCACGGACTTTAGGATGTCTTTAGTGCGGTCAAGTGGACTAAAGGACAAATGAGATTCGTCGCCCACCAAACACGACCGCCATCAACTTTCAGAAATCCTCTCCTCGATGTTTTTAGATCGATGTCACACCATATAATCCTGTGCATGGAATGAGAACATCTTAGATCTTGTTAAAAACTACATAAAAACTAGGAGGAGAACTAGGTTTTTAGACTTTTTACCGACGAGGATAAGAAATGTCAGTGTGGTCTAATAATTGACAATAAATCATGTTTTATCATTGGTTGTCACTAATTTACATTTCCCTTATCATCGACTATCATAAAAAAGAACAAGATTTTTTTCTCTCAGACTTTTCTTTAAATTCATTCATTTTGAATTGAGGGAAAACAAAAATAACGGTGCATCCCCCCTTTTTTGCATACAATATCATACTATATCGTTATATGGGTTGGATGACAGAACATCGTGGCAAACCATGGCCAAAATGTACGATCTTTTTGTAGGAGAGAGCTGTATGCAGACTCCGGACCGTGACTTGAGACGATGATTGGAGAAGTAAATGTGCTTTTCACATCCTTACGTAGTCCTGTTTTAATCTTTTCCTTCTGTATCCATTTCATATGGAAAGCCAACGGGTTCAAAATTCCAACTCTGTAATTCTTAAAATGAACACTTGTAAACCTGAATTTGTAAATTGTAAATCTTAATTTCATAATTTGTCAAATGGTCTTTCACAATTTGTTAATTGTAAAATATCCAACATAAATTGAAAAGTGTAAAAATGTAAATGCAAGTTATGTCAGTGATCACGTGTTTTTCGTAGACTTGCGATTTGTCAACTTATGAAATGTATTTCGTGATTTGTAAATTATGCAAGATTGCATATTAAGACGAAAGAGGGCGCTATAAGGGCGGCAAGTCATTTCGCTTCAAAGCTAAAAAAGATCCTTTACCAACTGAGTTTTGTGGTATGCATGCATATCATGCCTTCAAATGGTCTCTTTAGCTGTTTACAAATAAGATTTAAGTTTAATACAGAAAAGATTGGGAATCTAAACACACAAAACTTTTCTCGTATATACCGGTTCAGAGGGCAGGTGCGGACCTCGGAATTTTTTTCCGAAGGAGGAGGAGGTACACCCCATTCAAAATATACCAAACCAAAAATTCTTCGACAAGCCAAAAAAAAAAAAAA
>PRKT01000126.1:895049-909384 GCA_003671525.1 Saccostrea glomerata
CCCCCCCCCCCCCCCCCGAATGCAGTTCTTTTTACATGCATGTGCATGCATTTGATATTTAGTATCTGATTAAAAAGCGTATTCCCGCTGCCAACATTGAATGAAATTAGCAATTACTGCTTAAAATAATTTTTGTAATGTTTCTGTCCTCGTTTATTATTAAATGACATTCGCAATTTGCATTTTACAGCAATTCTCTGTGTTTGTGTCAATGTAATATTGCATCAAAATGACAGGGAAGGACGGAAATTAAGAGACTTTGTCCATACGCCTTTCTGTTCCGATTTAAAAAACTGAACAGTATTTCCATCAAAACCAGTATGATATATTAGTAGTCGTACACATGTAACAGTAAGTCAACACTCGGAGTTCCTCGGATGACTCGTACCTCCTCGGCTGACTCCGCTACGCTCCATTCAAACCTCGGATGTGATTGGTGGAGGAATACGCATCAGATCCTTACATTTCTCCGCCGGAAACTGCCTCATCACTCATTTCATATTTCGCTCTGCATAACGTTCTTCGAAAATGTTTCTTTATTTGTGTAATTCCTCATGTTAAAAACAACCATATGTAAGTATTCTTTGAAAGCAAGAACGCAGTGTTGGGCGTGCAACAAAATAACTTGGATTTCAAAAGTATAACATTTGAATGAAATTCAAATAAGATCACATGACTGAATCAGCAAGATGGTAGATCATCGTTGACGTCCGAGGTTTGAATGGAGCGTAGCGGAGTCAGCCGAGGATTGCCGATTGGTAAGTCAACAAGCAAATTCAAAGAATTGTGGTCCCCCGCTTTCGGTGTCTTTTTGGGTGAGATGTCATTTTTAATGTCATTTTGTGTCTGATATGAACGCCCTATCATAAGTCATCTATTTAGAAATTATCACTGAATTCCAAGGTCAAGGTCAAAGGGTAATGTTCTTGGTATCCAATGAAAAGTCTTCTCAAAAGGATTACATATGTGAAGTATGAAAGCCCTAGCCCTTATCATTAAAAAGTTATAGTCAAGGTTTTCTCATAAGTACAAAAAATCTCATTGGTCAAGGTCATAAGGTCAAGGTTGTTGGTATCAAATGAAAGGTCTTGCCACAAAAAATACATATATGAAATATGAAAGTCCTGGCATCTACTGTTCAAAAGTTGTGACCAAGGTCACAATTTTTGAAAAGTAGGTCAAACTCCAAGGTCAAGATCCAAGGGGCAAAGGTCTTGGTGTCCATTGAAAGGTCTTCTCACAAGAATTATATATATATGAAGAATGAAAGCCCTAGCCCTTACCTTTCAAAAGTTATGGTCAAGGTTATAATTTTTTCATAAGTACAGAAATCTCCAAGATCAAGGTCAAAAGGTCAAGATTGTTGGTATCCAATAAAAGGCCTTGCTACAAAGCATACATGTGTGAAATATGAAAGTCATAGTACCTACCTTTCAAAAGTTATGGCCAAAGTAAAAGTTTGAAATTTTTGTGTAAAAGTGGGTCAAACTCCAAGGTCAATGTCAAAAGGTCAAATTTGGTGGTACCCAAAGAAAGGTCTTGTCACAAGGAATACACATATGAAATATGAAAGTCATAGCTCCACTGAATCAAAAGTTATGGGCAAGGTTAAAGTTTTTGTGACGGACGGACAGACTGACGGAGAGACGGACGGACAGACGGACGGACGGACAGACGAATGAGATTTAATGTCCCCTCGCTTTCGCGAAAGCGGGGGACAAAAATACTCACTGGCGAACTTCAAGAGGGTAGGGGGCCCTGGTCCCCCTTTAAGACTAAAAATATAGAAATAATTACTAATTAAAATCGTTTTATTCTTTTTCAAATATTGCATTATTCATGCATAAATTATATACATACACGTGTAGCTAATATAAGTCAAAAAATGTTCCAGCAGATTCTTAAAAACCTGAAAGCTTTAGCCCCCCCCCCCCCCCCCCCCCAACAATAAAGTCATACTTAGTGAGCTCATAAGATTTTAATTATTTTATTATTTACTTTTGAACATAAGTAAAATACCTGACTTACACAAAATCAAGATATCACCTTTTCCTACAATTTTTTTTCTTTTTCAGATCACGTTTAAAAGACTCGTTTTAAACAGGTGTGGGACATTATAATGCAATGTTCCTTCGATATCTAATTCCCACTGCGATAATTCACAGGTCGACAGTCCGATAGAAAAAACGAACCCTTGTTAGGAGTGCTAGATCATCATATCTTTGGAAAAGGATGAAAAACTCTCATGGACGCCAAAAGAGAACAACATGTCTTCATAATGACAACTCTTTAAATATTCTTTTGAAAAGGGAAATTCATTTGGGATAAATTTGTCATCGAAATTGTATACATGTTTGTTGTCACAAACAAAATATTGAATTACTTCAAAGAATTCATGCGTTTCTTTATAACGAAAATCGCTAGACTTCGGCAAATGGAAGGGATGTTAAACCTGAAATCGGAGGCAGCAATAGAGCTTTTAGCATCAATAAAACTATCTACATTTTTGCATTGCACCTGTAAAAGCAGTTTGTCTGTTGACTTGTGTATGTGAAACAAGGCGTCAAAATTGCCCTCAGACCGCATGTTTTACGCACGTTTAACGCTCAATTCCTCAGAAACGGACAGGAATTGACAGTCTGTCTTTGATGTGGAATTTCATGATCTGCTAGTAACAATATTGGAGGTTCCGCTGTGTTGTTATGGCAAGACTTCCTATTTTTTCTGATAATTTTCCCTTTGAATCTTATAATAACTGAGTATTTTTATCGTCTTATTTTTATTATGCATTTTCATTTCAATTTAATTAATAAAAGAAAAATGCTGCTTTGGAAAAAAAGGACAGGGACACATTTATTTCTTCTGATAAATAGCATAGTCTGAATTGGTCATTTGGGGATGAACTTTACACAATATTATCCAAGTATTGTCGCTGAACTTGATGGAAAAAGATGTGCCTGAATACACAAAATGTCTCTCTCCCTCTGTAGTTTTAGGCGTGTAGGAGAAATGCCAATTCTCCATCTATTGTGGCTCATTTCACATCTTAATTACTTTCTAGTTCTAAAACAATATCAGCGTTTTATTGAGACGAGTAAATCCATGGCCAGGCAATCATATTAGGTGGAAAATTGCATCTCGTCTAATGACCGCTATATGATTGATATCTAGAGTGTTGAGGATACTTCGTCCAGGGTAGTGCTCTACAAATGATCTATACCTTAGCGTCTCATTACCTTATCACAAGAAAAGTCTGTCTTACAAAGATGCTCAATTATTCACCCGAGAGATATTTGACTTGACATGTGATAGAAGGTCCCACACGGAGTACCAGCAGCTCTGGGGTGATGGGGAGGGTTTCACGTGTCTATTCCTTAATGGTGCATAATGACCGACACCTGGTAAACAATGCAGAGACTGTTTGGCTAAACACATTACATTTAGTCACAAAAACATACCGACATCCATCATGGCAATCAAATGGGCATTTTTAAAAGATGAATTGCGAGTACGATTTAAAACATTGTTTGTACAGCATTTCTTTGTTGTATCAGGGGAGAAAGGAGGAACTCAATAATAATGTTCTTTAAATTAGGATGTATCCAATATCTCCATTCAAATCTTGCTTGAGCATTCCGACTGCAGATGCATATTTCTATTGATGTGTTGCACAATTTCGCATTACCAAGTGCATGTTTGGTCTGATTGTTCATTAGAGGACATGGAAGAAATTTCAAACATATTTTTGTCTTTTGAGCACATTTTACTGAATGGATAATGCCCTGAATTTTTTTTTATATCTATTGCAAATGACGAAATATTTTTTTTTCAAATTGCTATAATCCCGCTTTCAGCAGACAAAGGAGAATAACTCTGCTAACAAATAACTAAATATGAAAATAATTCTTTAAAAAATGTAATTTGTTAAGTAAATAATATGAATAAAATATTTCATTTTTAGAATATGATGAGAGCTGGTTGGGTTTGCAAAAATAAATTCAAGTATAGATTTTATTTCAAAAAGGTTTCATGCGACAAAAAATATTTTTCCTGCAAGTTTCATCCATCCGCCGAAAGTGCGTTTCCTATGAT
This sequence comes from Saccostrea glomerata, assembly GCA_003671525.1. NCBI lineage: Eukaryota > Metazoa > Mollusca > Bivalvia > Ostreida > Ostreidae > Saccostrea > Saccostrea glomerata. The sequence goes on from PRKT01000126.1 coordinate 899,142, forward strand.
CGCTCCAAGGTTTTTCGGTAATGACATATACAGTGTACACGTATGTATACTAGTACACTTTAGAACATCGTATACATGTAGGTGTCGAAAAGAATAGATGAGAATTATCTTGAGAAAGTCATTCATCGATCTTTTTTTTTGTTTAATCTAAAAAATACTTCTTTGAAATCATTGTCAAAGGTGGACAAAGCAGATCACTCACGAACAGCGTACATGGATGTCTAACTTAATACTGACTACTGATGTTACATGTACATTTTTACCTTTAGATATCTAGGAAATAGTATTTTTATAATAGCATCCTAGGAGACGTGTGATGAATGTCATTAAAAATGAAGCACCTGTAAAAAAAATGTCATGTTCCAAGGGAACTAACTTTTATAACATTTTTCTTGACAGCTGTTGCGAATTTCCTCCTCTTGCCTAGAAAACCTCCAAATTATCAATCAATGACATTTAAATAGCAACTTGGGGAGAATTTATTTGAGGTGCGAATAAAAGATTTTATATATTTTCGAATTTGAATATGGCAAGTCTTTGATGGAGGAATAATGTAGGAGTGTGTAAAACTTAAAATTATATTAAAAGAGGGATAACATACTATGGGCAACTCATTGTATGATAATAACACAGATTACCTAAATTCAAATTACATGGAGTACCCCCTCCCCAAAATTGCAGTAATTATATTTTCAGGAAAAAAAGATGCAAAATACTAGATAGTCTTTCTTAACTTGGTCATTTTTTTTGCTCTTCTGCTAGTACTAGCTCTTATCTCTCTATGAATAAACTTCCTATTTTCTGAAGATTCTCTATTTTCATTTTAGTAATCGTATAGAATTACTAAGTATATAAATGTTATCTACTACATGAATTTAAAAGAAAATAAACAAACATTAAAAAGTATACTTTTACATATAATACTAGAAGATATAGAGATATAACGGATGAAAGTGTAAAGAGAGAGAGAGAGAGAGAGAGAGAGAGAGAGAGAGAGAGAGAGAGAGATTTTGTAGGCCTCTATTTGTGAAATTGAATATTTGTTACCAAATCCATGTATATATGTAAATATAAAGTGAGGGCGAATCAAAGGTAACATGAACTGAGGGCGAATCAAAGGCAATATAAACTGACGGCGAGTCAAAGACTATATAAAAATACTAGTAAACTGAAGGCGAATAAAAGGCAATAAAAACTAAGGGCGAATCAAAGCAAGATAAACTGAAGGCGAGTCAAAGATGATATAAACTGAAGGCGAATCAAAGGCAATATAAACTAAGGGTGAATCAAAGGTTATATAATCTGAGGTGAATCAAAGGCAATATCAACTGAGGTGAGGCAAAGGCAATATAAACTGAAGTGAGGCAAAGGCAATGCACATTGTAAACCGAGGGCGAGTCCATTGAAGGCAATTTAAACTGAGGAAAACTCCAAAGAAGGCAATGTAAACAGAGGGGAAGCAAAGGCAATATTAACTGAGGTGATTCAATGGCAATATAAACTGAGTACAATTCAGCGGCAATATAACTTAGGACGAATCGAGGGCAATATAAACTGAAGGCGAATCAAAGGCAATATAAACTGAGATGAGTCAAAGGCAATATAAAGTGAGGTTTGTAAAAGGCAATATAAACTATGATGAGTCAAAGGCAAAATAAACTGAGGTGAGGCAAAGGCAATATACATTGTAAACTGAGGGCGATTCCACTGAAGGCAATATAAACTCAGGGAAGTCAAAGGCAATATTAACTGAGGTGAGTCAAAGGCTATAGGGCCAGTCAATTAAAGACAAAAGAAACTGAGGGGAGTCATTAGCAATATAAACTGAGAACACGTCAAAGGCAATATAGATTAGATTGAGGGCGAGTCAGTTAAAGGCAATATAAACGTAGGGGTGTTAAAGCTTATTCAGGAGACAAGTTTAAGAAACCTTTTTAGCGGAAATGTGAGTGTCCTTAAAGTAATTATTTCGAAAGGTTCTTCATCAACCATGTTATTAATATCAATGTTTTCGAGTCATTCTATTTTTGTATATGTTTTCACTTTTTTTATGCATTGACATAAATATAGATGTACGAGTTTTCTTTCTTTTTAGGGGGGAGGGTTGTTTTACGAATATTTGTTAAATGGAGTCTGATAAAAAATGAGCATACGCACAAAATATACGTTCAAGTATATTATCTGAAGAAAATAATCCACCTGCTTGAATATTCTTATATAAGTGGCCTTAGTTGGTGTTCTCTTCTAGATATACACTTAGAATGTATTGAGTTTATAAATTAAATTGGAATTCTAAATTTTGGAGAATACAGGGGGAATAAATATTTGTATCAAAACAACTGCCTGCATTCTTTTATGAAATAAGGCTTAAAATTCTTCTTTAATTTGATCGTAAATTTCGTGGAGCAAAAGAATATTGGTATTATAGGCTGAAAATTTTTCAAAATTAGTAATAAGATTGTCTGAATATTGTCATGAATCCCCCTGTTTGGGTTCAGCCCCAGTTTAAGTGTGCACTACAGACGTCGATGTTGTTCTGAAGTAGACATAATGAAACAGACAAAGTCAGGTCCAATTCAATTTGGAGCGCATTTATAAAATTTGATGAAGATTATCACAGCGGTTAGTCTTTTAATTTGGGAAAACATCATATGGTATTTATTACAAATTTCTAAAATTAGTCTGGTCACTACTCGGAAGGGAGGTAAAATATTGACACCCGTCCCCTGCCGTCTGTGAGTGATTACTGATCACTGACCCGTGACTAACAAGACCAGGGGTGTCTTTTTTGATCCGGACAGGTCAAGTATGAATTCAGAAAATTGAAATGTGTGGATTTAATCAACTGTTCGCTTACTTTTACAAATGAAAATGGAATTGAAAATTTTGCTGTCGTGTTAACCAAAGATATCTTTGTAAAATTATCTTGGAATTTTCGTAGCCAAGAGGAACACTTGAATATTTATTTTATATTCGAAAATTTCCGTGCTTCTGAATTACATTAGAAACAAATTTGAATAATAGTTGTATTTTTCCCCCCAAACTTTACTGTTTTATTCGGTATTGAATTATTTATGGTATAATGATTAATATTTCAGACTGAAATGTCGATACATGTACATGTATATGGATAACAAAGAATAAAATTCATTTGACAATATCAATTTCGTGCACTTGCCTCATTAGTTAAGGCCAACAACTCTTGTATCTTTGTCATTCCGTTTTTGTCTTGTGCACTCTAAACTATTTAAAAACTTGTTTGTAAAAATTTACTTTAATCCTATGATTGTCCACTTTTCAGACCTAAAAAAGAAATGGGATTTCAAAACCTGTGGAATAAAATCTACCAGAACTATCTTGAGTGTGATTTCTATACGGAAGACCTAATGTCCTCTTAACAAATACATCAAAAAGCTGCCATAAAACATACCTCCGTGATTGCAAAAACGTTTAACAGCGTTTTAACAAAAGATTTCATTTATGAAATCGATTCTATCAATTTTCAAAATTTTATAGTCCAATTTTAGAAGAAAAAAAAATTAATGAAAAAATGATAAAGATTCATGTGGTGTTCAGGTATGATTCTTCTTTTTGATCAGCAACAGTAAATGACAATACCTCAGCTAGAGAACGGAGGAATTAAAAAAAATATACCGTCACCAAAGGTCCATCAATTAATTGAATTATTCTCATGGAATCAAGGTATCGCAAAAGCATATATTTTGAACATTCATTTATTACAGATATGAAACATCCTAGTTGTCTTTGGCATGTTTGGTGGAGGTTTGTGCGAGAATTTTTTTTTAGGTACACCTTTGTTTAATGCAGAAAAGACTCAGAATGACTAATTTCATGCTTATTCTGCTTTAGAAAATAGTACCTTCCACTTCAATTTTTTGATTACATTATGTAAACTGCTTTAAAAAATCATATACTTCAAAATGTGTATTCTGAAGAAAAAAATCCACTTAAAATTGATGCATGTCTTCCGCAACTTATTAAGAAAATACGAGAAAATTCAGAAGTTAATTATGTCACAAATAGCATTTCGTTTTTAGAAGGTCATATGAGAAAAACGATTTATGTATTTTTACTGCATGGAATTCCTATGAATAAAAATAATGAATCTTTATTTCTTATATCACTTTCATATTTTAGAAAAACACAGGGCTAAAGTATGTACCTTGTTCTTTGTATTTTCACAACATGGACAGAACCAATACAAGATAATGCAGAGCGACTACCAATGGCTATTTTCTATGGGCAAAAATGAACTGTCGATCGACTCTACTGTAACATATGATGCGAAGATAGCACAAGTAAGTCTCGGAACTAGCTCGTTTCGAAGAAAATATTCGATTTTAATTTTTCCCTTTATTTTTTGCTACCTGTTATCAATGGAGAAAATGACTGTAATCATTTCTTCAGTATTTAGAGTAAGTTTGATGGCATCTTTTGGGAAAAAAATAGGAAACTAGTACGTATACATGTATGTAAATTAAGCTTTAATTGCGGATTTTATACATTTAATCACAAAATGTTCTGCATTTTTTCATGCAGGGAAAAGAAATCAGTAGGTTAAAAAAGTTACACTGTCGGATAAAAAATCACAAAATAAACATGGTAACATATTTTTATTACATTGACAATGGAAAATACTTATATGCACATATGTGAGAACAGATGGGCAATAACAAGAATAGAGCTGAATTTGATATTGTGTTATGAATTTTGAAAGTTATTGTTCCAAAGCAGTACGTATGCTTAACGCCGGGTAACCAAAAACACAAACGAGAATTGATCTTTTCACCCTTTTCGATCTTTTGCTGTGCCAAGTCCATGAAGTGGAACAAATGCCGTGCATCAGGACCCAGCTTCAATTTCTCTTCTGGTTCATTGTTATCCTCCTTTTCTTCGTCGTTACTAGAATCCATCTTCCATCCAGCAACTTTGTATCCGATCAATCCAATCAATGTACACAATAGTAAAATGCTGACAAAGATAAGAATGTCTTGCCAGATAGAAAGATGTAGGTTCTGAGAATCTCTGTTATGAGCATCAAGACGCAGGACTTCGTTTATCTCGGTGGCTTCATGCCCACCGTTACTTGCTTTCAGCTTCTCGAATCCCAGTTCGTCCATTAAGGAATTATAAGCAGGAACAGTTTGTATTTTTGATAAGTGATTTGCGTGTATTGGAGCAGTAGAACAAAAGGGCAAAGTCAGAGCCGCTCCCAAGACAAAATATTTGGACTTCATCCTTCGAACACTTACAACACTGTTTGCTATCCTTGAGAAATTGTTTGTGACGTCACTGTACTATTGTCGTGAAGTGAAGTTATTGTGACGTCATAACAAAGGGATGCAAGGTACAGACTTGACTACGTCATAATAATGATACACAGGCACTTGACAATGGAACGCTATGACTGCCTTTGTTGTTTACATATTATATGCTGTGGGTCTATTATAATATGCTGACTGTGTATCTACAGTGGACCTTCAGATATCCGGACGCCAGATATCCGGATGCTTCAAACATCTTAATGTTCATATACCCACAGCATATAATAAATACAAAAAAAATGTATTTATTATATGCTATGGGTATATGAACACTAAGATGTTTGATTCTTTATATTGGTATTATCTATACTAGTAATTAGTATATAGTAGTGCCTTGGTTATTAAATCAATAAACATTTCTACGAAATGTTACAATGTAACCTTCAATGATCTTGCCACAGTTCTGTTTTGATTTTAATTAGCTGCAGATCTGTAGCGTTACGGTTTTATTTATTTGTCTTTGACCGTAACCTTTGTTATGGTCAAGGATTAATATATAAAACCATAACGCTACAGATCTGCCGCTAGATTTTAATATAATTAAGACTTATGAATTATTTAAGTTAGACAAAAATACAGAATGTTTGAAATTATTAATCGATTTTGATTTCGGTCATGTTGCCACGATTCTTAAATAAGATATTTTTATATGAAATTCCTAAAACCAATTTAATTTATATTACGTACAGTCTAACATAATTAGATACATAATTTTGTATATTATGTTTTGATTTAGACAAACAGAGTCACTATGGCTAATGTTTCTTGGTTTTGCTATATAGAATCAAGTAGACTTACGATTATATTCAGAATCCTTTAGTTATTTTGTGTTTGATTCTCCATGAAGGTTACTAGACAAAAATGATTTCTTGTTAATATGTATACAGATGTATATCACAATTCTTTGAAATATGGAACGCCATCACTGCCTTATAGCATACAACTATGCATTTATTATGTCAATTTATCATAACGTGATGTGAACATATCTTTACGTTATGTCAATTTTTTATGAGATGAAGTATAAATATCTTAACATCATGCCAATGCTGCATTACATGAAGTTAATACATCCTTTCATTATGTCAGCACTTCATAACTTGAAGTAAAAAATTAATTATCTGAAGTGATAATGTGTTTACATTGAGTTAAAACTTTATTACGTGAAATGAATGTTTCTTTACATCATTTCATTTCTTTAATATGTAAGGTCAAAATTGCATTAAGTCAAGTAAATTGTGTTTTACAATTAAACTTATCATTACATGAAGTCAAAAATCCATTCCTTTTTGAGAGTGTATCTTTCTATTATATCAAAGCATTATAACGTGATATGGATTTATCTTTATTTTACGGCAAGAGCATCATGATGTGAGGTGAACACATCTTACCTTTATGTCAGTGCTTTATTACGTGGTGTAACAAGCAAATTCAAGGAATTGTGGTCCCCCGCTTTTGGTGTCTTTTTGGGTGGGATGTCATTTTTTTTTAATGACATTTTCTGTCTAATATGAACGCCCTTTCATAAGTCATATCTTTAGAAAATATCACTAAACTCCAAGGCTAAGGTTAATGAGTTAATTTTCTTGATATCCTATGAAAAGTCTTCTCGAAAGAATTACGTATGTGAAGTATTAAAGCCCTAGCCCTTACCATTTAAAAGTTATGGTCAAGGTTAAAGTTTTCTCATAAGAACAAAAAATCTCCAAGGTCAAGGTCAAAAGGTCAAGGTTGTTGTTATGAAATGAAAGGTCTTGCCACGCAGAATACATATGTGAAATATGAAAGTCCTGTTATCTACTGTTCAAAAGGTGTGGCCAAGGTCAAAGTTTTTGAAAAGTAGGTCAAACTCCAAGGTCAAGGTCCAAGGGGCAAAGTTGTTGGTATTTAATGAAAGGTCTTCTCACAAGAATTATATACATGAAGTATGAAAGCCCTAGCCTTTGCCAATCAAAAGTTATGGTCAAGGTTAATGTTTTTTCCTAAGTACGGAAATCTCCAAGGTCAAGGTCAAAAGGTCAAAGTTATTGGTATCCAATAAAAGGTCTTGCTACAAAGAATACATATGTGAAATATGAAACTCCTAGTACCTATCATTTAAAAGTTATGGCAAAAGTAACAAGTTTGGAATTTTTGTGTAAAAGTGGGTCAAACTCGAAGGTCAAGGTCAAAAGGTCAAATTTGGTGGTACCCAAAGAAAGGTCTTGTCACAAGGAATACACATATGAAATATGAAAGTCATAGCTCCACTGAATCAAAAGTTATGGGCAAGGTTAAAGTTTTTGTGACGGACGGACAGACGAATGAGATTTAATGTCCCCTCGCTTTCGCGAAAGCGGGGGACAAAAAGTGTATAACATAATGTGAACATATCTTTATATTATATCAACACTTTATTACATTATGTCAAAACTCCATACCGTGATGTGGATATATTATTATACATTTATTGACTGAGTTCGAGGGCAACATGCGTTTTGTCGGACCCAAGAACCAAACTGCCTGCCTGAAGCCGTTAGGCCGAAGGCAGACAGTTTGGTTCGAGGGTCCGACAAAACGCATTTTGCCCGAGAACTCTGTCAATAAATGTTTTGTTATACCTTTCATTTTATTTCATTTCTTTTTTTTGATTTACATGTAGTTTGTACTGTTTTCATTGATGTAACATATCAGGTCTATCACTGTTTTACACCAGCGAATGAAAATGAGATTAAGCTCCGCCCATTCTGTGACGTAAGCAGTCCAACATCTCTCCGAGTCGTCCAACATCTCACTCAGCGGTCCAACATCGATATTATTATGCCCGCTCAGCAAAACATTAAAAATGTTCGACTTTTTTTCTAGAATTGTATAGGAACAAATTTTGAAAGGTATAACAAAACGTTATGTCAACTCTTTCTTATGTGATCTAAAAATAGCTTTATATTGTGTTAACTCTTTATCATGTTGATTCCAAAAGTGCATTTATTTACCTGATAAAAAAATACATTTACATTATCTCAAAGCTGTATATCTAGTATACAATGAATGTGGACGACCGTGTTTTAAAGACTGTTCAGAGGGGGGGGGGGGGGGGGGGGGGGGGGGGTCCTGATTGTTAAACCCCGGTCACACCAGGGCTGCGTCCTCACGGCGACTGCACGGCGTCCTCAAAAAAGCGAACGCCGTGGTGATCGCAGTAGAGTCTCTTACAGCGCCGTGACAACGCGGCGAGATCTCCACTGAACGTCGTTGGGTCGAGTAGGGTCTACTGGAACGCCAGGGGACGCAATCTTTTTGTGCATGCACAAAGTACGCGCCGTGTGATCGCGGTCTGATAAGAACGCAATAGAAACGTAGTATGATCGCCGTAGCAGCACGGTGAGATCTCCAACAACGTAGTAGGAGCTCCGTACGAACGCCGTGAAGACGCACATGATCGCGGCACGAACGTTGTGATAGTAGACTGCGCTTCCACGGAGACCTCACGCAGATGTCGCGGAGTCCTTGGAGATGTCACTGCGTTTCTATCGCGTTCTTACGACGCTTCTAATGAGATTTATCGTCTTGTGATTTTTTTCGACTGCGACTACACGGCGACAGCACGGAGTTGTCACTGCGATTATTGCGCTCCCATGGCGTCTCTACAGTGTCCTTTTGCGATCACAATGCGCTTTCACGGCGTTGTTAGAGCGTTGTCAGCCAGCTCACAAAACAAGAGCAATGGGATCATATTTGATCAGCAATAATTCCAACGTATTTGTTGCACTAGGAGCATTTAAGTGAAAAAAATTGAAGATAAAAGTACACCAGAACTTGTTCTGTTTCAATTAAATTTTGTAGAAAACTTTTCAGTGTGTTTATTTATTATTTGATTTTTACATTCACAATAAAATTTAAAAAATCTAACAACACATCTGAACCGATAAAATTGAAAAAAAAAAGCAGTTAAAACATAAAACTATTAATAATTTAGTACTAAATTATTAAGAATATTTATTAGAAGTCTTTTCACCGTGTAACTTGAATCTTTAAACAAAAATGTTTTACATTCCTGATGAATATATATCAATGAGTATAGAACGCATTGTGAACGTATTGTGAACGCAGCCAGCGCAGTGTGAACGCCGTGAACACGAGGTGAAAACTCCTAACGCGCCGTGAAAACTCAGCGGAAGCGCAGTCAATCGCCGAGAGATCTCCATGGGAGCGCAGTAGAATGCCGTGAGATCGCCGTAGAGTCGCGTCCGTCGCCGCAGGGACGCCATGACATCTTCATATTGTGAAAATTTTACAGAAATCTGTGCAATTTCCCTGCAATTCCACGGCGATTTTAAAAATTTAACTATGCCGTAATGACTCTGTGTGAACGCAGCTTGGTGTGACAGGGCCTTTAGAAAGTATAACAGCCCCCCCCTCCCCCCTCTTTTCTCAGATATAACTTTACTGTAGAAAAAGTAATGTTCATTGAAAGTACAACCCTACCCCCACTTTTTGTTGAAGTATAGTCCACTGAGGGCAATGAAGTATATCTGAAATTTTTTTTAGGACTGATCGAAGTTTGAACCCCCCTCCCCTCCCCGAAATAGGATTTTCGGGCTTGGACAATTTTTTGGGGCTTGTCAAGTTTTTTCGGGCAAATTGATACTTTTTCCTGGCTGACCTCCCCTTTCAAAAAAGATGCTACGTCACTGGAATTAGAAATTTTTTCAACCATTCTAGGGCCTGAATTCTATTCCAAATATCTACCAGTCCCTCATCTAAATCAATTGAATATGCCTTAAGTAGTAAGCATGCATGGGCACATGTCAGTGGCGGATATGGGAATCTTAAACAAGGAAGGGGGACGGTATATAGTTGGCATAGGCGCGGAACCGAGGGGGGGGGGCTGAGGGGGGCTTAGCCCCCCCCCCCCCCTT
>PRKT01000126.1:910206-931982 GCA_003671525.1 Saccostrea glomerata
GGTTTTTGCCCCCCCCCCCCCCCAACCCAACCCAACCCACCAGTGTATGTGTGTTATACGATGTGTTTTCACTTTTTAAAAAAAGGAAAGTTAAAGACTGATAAAAATCTTACGACAATGTTCTTAGTAAGATCAGAAGTTTAAGACTTTTATCAAAACAAAAAAAAAAATTGAAAAAGAAAAATTGCTGCACGACTCATAATATTTGATTTATTTAATTATCAGATTAAAGTAAACGACATTGAATTTCGACGTGACTTTAATGCACAGACGCAGTGTTAAGGCTTTGCACGTTTCAAGGTTGTAAATCATTTGTCGCTAAAAGTTTTTATTAAAGATGCCATTCCAAAATTGCTGAGAATTTCTCCTACGACAGTTTCCTCTCCCGCCAATTTTAGTACTTTCGGAACGCGGAAAATACGTTATGCTCATATAAAAGCCGAGGATACACGTGTTCGCATAACGTAATAGTGAATCGGCATAATGTAGAAGAGTGCGCACAGTATGACATGAGCTTTTCACATAATATAATAAAGAATTGATATAATGTAATGAAAGGTTGACATAATGCAATAGCATTGTGGGTTAATGTCATAAAGAGTTGACATAATATAATGGAAGGTTGACATAATGCAATAGCATTGTGGGTTAATGTCACAAAGAGTTGATATAATATAATGGAAGGTTGACATAATGCAATAGTAGTGTGGGTTAATGTCATAAAGAGTTGACATAATATATAATGGAAGGTTGACATAATGCAATAGTAGTGTGGGTTAATGTCACAAAGAGTTGATATAATATAATGGAAGGTTGACATAATGCAATAATAGTGTGGGTTAATGTCATAAAGAGTTGACATAATATAATGGAAGGTTGACATAATGCAATAGTAGTGTGGGTTAATGTCATAAAGAGTTGACATAATGTAATGGAAGGTTGACACAATGCAATAGTAGTGTGAATATATGTCATAAAGTGTTGACATAATGTAAAGGAAGGTTGACGCAATGCAATGTTGTGTTCTGCTATAAGGCAGTGACGGCGTTCCATATTGAAATAAGAAGATCTTGAAATGCTTTAAATTAGTAAATACATGGAGATTGAATTACATATTTTTCAGAGAATTATCTTCATCGCATACCAGCTATCTGAAAATCGACCCAGTACTTTCAGGGAGTGGCCTTGCCAAGGATGAGTCAATTCTGCAGGGGGGTAGGACTAGATAATATTGGGCTTAAAATCGTGCCTATTTTGCCGAAGGTCTTTTAACGTAAATGCAATGTATCATACATTTTTCCAGAACCCTAACAATCAGTTTGACATTAATTTCTCTGTCAACGAGAGCAACTATACATGCTTTGAAAAGACTGCTAAAAGGCGGTAAGGGTAAGAATTTCTAAATTGTCATTCAGCACGCAAAATGATAATGACGCCTAATTGAGGTTTGTACGGAGATACATTTATGAGCAAGGTCAGAACTATACATCTGAAATGATTGAACGGTTCTTTTGGGTTCCAAATTATCTTGATATGGGGTAACTTTCCTCGGCATTTACACAAGATCAAAATAGTGCACTATGTACTAAATGTGTGAAATGGCAAAAGTTTATGCCAGCAGGGTCTTTTCATGCCAAAGAATTTCAATGTTCATCTCATAATTATACATGTACATGTATTTGGATATTATTTCCAACAGGCAATTCGATATTGCATGTCTTGATCTAAAAATCTAAATATTATTAGTTACACAGTCAGTTTCGCCTCGCCCAATACGGATTTCCATTTCACACCCTGTATGATTCCGTATTAGGTCACTAACTGACTGTGTAACGAATTTATCCCGCTGAAGACCTAACGTTAATTCTTAAATATTTAAAAAAATATATATGTGCATATTATGAAAATATCACGTTTTAATCCAATAACAATCAACATAAAATATCGTAACAAGAAATTTAAGTAATCAAACTACCTACGATAACCATTTCTTAGCCGCCATTTTTATTTACAATAACAACGCTTCGAACGGAATCGCGTGCCCGATTTTCATATTACGCCTCGACGGAGACGTAATATGGAAACGGAGACGTAATACGGAAAATTTCAGGGCGTCATGTGATTAGCTTTTATCCAATCAGTAATCGACAAATTTGTCTGAAGCGGGATAAAAACTTTTACATGTACAAGTACCAAAGAAATGAAAATCTTACACGGTCAAACACCTTTAATTATACCCCCCGCTTGAAAAGCGGGAGGGTATATAGTGATCGTTAATTCCGTCCGTCCGTCCGTCTGTCTGTCTAGCCGTCTGTCCGTCCGTCTGTTACGCTTTGGGGTACCCATCTCTTATCCGCAACTCCTCTCATACCACTGAAGGAAATTTAATGAAACTTTCACAGAATCTTTATTACATATTGCCATTGTGCACCTCCTATTTTACTTTTTGATCTGACATATATTTTTGATTTTCCAGAGCAAAACAAGGACACTGCCATTATATTCATATGGGAGGCGGGGGGTATCATTTAGTGAGCTCATTGCTCACAGTACCTCTAGTTTTCATTATAATAAAATATTTATTTGCGCCAAATGCTTTCAGCAAAAGTTATATTCATATTCCTTACTTTTTCCAAATCTTTCTTGGAAATTCGTGTGTTCCTACTTCACTGCACATCGTAAAATGTTAATTGACTGTTATAAAAATGTTGTACCCTACTTATACAGCTCATTGTTTATTTAAAAAGTAAATAAAGGATTGTTTATTTAAAAAGTAAATTAAGGATGTGGAATCATTCGCAACGCTCTAAAAATTTCTTCACAATCGACTCTGCACAACTGCAGGAAATACAAGTTAATATTTTCTCGTTGAATTGGTAGGGGACATATTGCGAATTCTTGCGCAATGCATCCACTTTTTATGCAGACACTTCTGAGGTTTGTGAAGTGTTCCAGTTTAAAATACTTATTCAAGTTCAATCCCATTTGACTTATGTCCTCTTACTTGATTTGTTTTCTTACCAAATGTACTGTACTTATTATCCTTCATTATTATTTTATAGTAATAACAAAGCAAAATAAAAAAAAAACAATCAAAACTTCAACCACATGAATTATTCTACATGGAATATCTGTTTGGATACCAAATTTCTCTACACCTACTTTACTAAGTTCATTTAACACATAAATAAAAAAAAGATTGGTTTTTCCATTATTTAATACATAATCATACAATTAGTATTAACAAATCGAAATAACATTTGGCACATTGCAAATAAAGATCAAAGACATGTTTGTCCTGTATATCCCTTGGCAAGTCACTTTGCCTACTAAACACAATCGGCAATCTGATATTTAGATCATTATGTTATTTGTAATTTCATATTTACTAAAACCATTTCCGTTTCTAAAAGGTAAATGGCACGCAATGAACATATCTAGATTGCCTCGTGAATTCTGAATACCACGTCTATACTATAATATCAATGCACAGATACATTATCATTATGCAGTTTATATTTTCATGAAAAAATGAGAATTTGAACACAAGACTGGAAATATACGAAATGTTCTTCAGACAACACATTCCGGATGTAAGCTGTCGTCATCTAAATCATCGACGGTATAGCTACCGGAAGTGGTTGTGCTGAGATCATCGTCATCGTCGTTTGTCATCATACTTCCATCCAAAATGTCTGACACGGAATTAAAATGCGTATATCTTTTTGGTTTGTAAGCAGAAAAAGGAATATTATGAATATCTACAGGGTCACCGTATTGGTTGACGCGTCGATCTGCATACTTCCGGTGGACGTTATCCATCGGAACATTTCTACTGTTTTCTCTTAGTTTTGGTCTTATGTCTCTTAAATTAACCACATTGCCTGTAGTATTTTTTAGTCTGTAATGCTCTTGATTATTATCACGAGGATATAACTGTTTCAGCAAATCTGAAATGTAGAAAAAATGCTGCATTAAAACTTGTAATAATTTCTTGATTTAAAAGCCATTGTGTTTCAAACTACATACTGGTATATACGTTGTACACGATGAATGCACTAATTCACTGATCAGGAAATTTTTTTTTTTTACATTTTAAGACAAAGTATTAGAAAGTTATATTAAGACCAATTCTATCTTACCCAGTTCCTGGCACTGTGAGAGACCCCCGCTGCTGTGGATGTCACTTTCACTTCCTCCCCGCCCGCTGTCAGACGTGTTGGATTCTAATGATGTTTCACTGTCATTGTCACAATGGGGCTGTATCTGTAACATGTTAAAAATAAGTTCAGAAAAAATGATTGTTGGTAATTTATAGAAACACACGTATACGTTTTTTTCAATACTTGACCCATAACAGTTCTTATGCAGGTATCTCTGCTACATGCAAAATTTTTAATTTACATCAAAAGTGAGCAAAGATTATTGGTTTTTTTTTCGTGAATTTAAATGACTCTATAAAGTAAGTTAAATTGACCATAATGTCTTGATATAAAGAAGACTACAGACATACATTAGGTTTACAAAGATATCGTGTGTCGTTTCCTTTTAATGCATGCAGTAATTTGCTTTTGGTTTTAAAACGCTGCATTAATAATTCATATTCATGCTTAATTATATGAAATTTAGCTGACAATAATTCTAAACAACTTTGGGGAAACAGTTTCAAAGTAAACTGCGTGCAATATAAAAGAATTTCGCCAAAACATACAGAAAAAAAATGCAACTTTTGATCAGTCATTAGACTTAGTTCAACAAAACACGTGCTGATACAAAATTGATTTCTGAACAGAGTAAACAACGTACGAATTTTGTAACATGTGTTTGGGGGACCACTGTTTACCTGACTATGTGTGTGTTTGGGGATCCAAAACTTACCTGACTAGCGTGCATGTTGATTATGTTCTGATGAAGTTGGAGCTTCTCGATCTGGGAGGGGGGCTGAGTGTTATACGTTGAGGGGTTGGGTACGGCTTTCACTTGCGCCATTCGGGGGTTTGGGGGAGGCATTATTGTATCCAAAATCTACAAGAAAAATACATGTTTGATCAGTATTTCGATATCTAAGAAAAAAGTTTCTCTCAAAGTTCAATTTAGAATGGGTATTGTTCATTTCGTGAATGGCAAATTTCTGCAGCTGACTTAAGTCTGAATCTGAAAACACGACATACATGTAATTATACACAAAAAGACAGGGGTCATCTTTTGGATAAAAGAAGGGGAAAAATGTCTGAATTTGATACTCTCCACAGATCTCCATTGAGAATTTTAAAAAGGCAAAGAAGCAAGTGTATGGTATCTATAAGGAAATTCACATGCCCGCATGCTTTCTTTTCTTAAACTGATTCAATATCCTTTTCAGTAAGAGAAACAGACTTGGACGATCTATTCAAAGTTTTCGATAATGTTATACAAAGTTGTTCGGGTTTCTTTTCAGGATTAGATGAAAAGCCGAGACGATTTGATACGTCGTGTCGCTTATCTTGTAAATCTTCTTTTGACATGCAATATGAAGTAAAAATGACGAGTGTATAATTTCAATATTTACTCTGAACTGGGAACTGGCACTGGTAGAACCATTACTTGTTTTGCCTTCCAAAAATCTACATCAGGGAGGGGGGTCTTAAGAATGAGTATGTTCCGACATTCCTGAATGGCCAGTGATCGCTGTGATCGGGGGATATCAGTAAGTTATCGCCAGGAGACAACCAGGCACTGGGTTTACATGTTACCCTCGGTGGGACTGTTGACAGGATAATCCTCCCTTGTCCACTACAGATTCCCCGCGTCAATTAAGGGCTCAGATAAGGGGCTGCTTTATCTTTTTGAAGTTGTTTAGATCACGTGACCCTTGACCAAAAGGTGTCGAGCTAAGTGAAATCTTTTGTTTAAAAAATGATAAAACACGATTTAGCTCACGATTCAGAAATGTTTAATCCTTTTTATATTTAATAAATGTGTTTGAAGTTTGCTGTCAAAAATCTGAGTCATCTTAATCCAAGTTGAAGTATATTTTTGTTTTATTTGGAGTGGGCCTTCTGTTCTCCATTGCTTTTAGAACCCCATTCTATTTGGCAACTCTTAACAAACCAAGAAGTGTCTTATTTTCTAAAGTACATACATTTCTGTGTACAATATGCCAAATTTAAACACGCGTAAATTGATGTCTAAATTTTAAGCTTTTCACTGTGAATGGCTCGTTATGGAATGTTTTATCAGTGGAGAGCAATTCGGGTCTACAAAAGCTGAGTCAATATCTATTATATCCATTGTGCTGGGCGCCATTGTTAGGAATCAGGACAAGTGGCAAAGAAAAAAGAACCCCTCGGAAACATTGGCTAATTTTTAAAATTACTGTTATTATAAAACAACAAATAATCGGGGGCTAAACTTGTACAAGAATGCTAATCAACTTTAATTTTTAGTTTTTTTAACAAAGGCCACGCAACAACAGAACGCATTAGCATTGTAAAAACATTTAAAAATTCGGGTTAAAGTTATTGCAAACAATCAAAGGAATATATATGTTGTCGGACAATTATATGTCAGGAATTATAATAGATGTTATTAGATATGCACTTACGAAGTCTAAACAAAGAGCAAAAAACATTTCAATCAGTATATTAGGATATTCACTTTCCATTTCGAATAAAAAAGTAAAAATGTTTTTAAAGACTTCCAGTATTTAAAAATACCATTATATAGGATAGAATCCTTTTGGGGGGCTATCTAGGACAGTTATTTTTCTACTTAATTGACTGTTACTGCGAGCTCAATGAAGCAAACATAGGCATTACTGCTAAAGACTTAATACGAAAATTTTGACATCATTGCTAAATATGTGTAGCATAGAAACGAATGCGGACATCATAGCTAAATACACTTTAAGTGTAGCAACGAATGCAGACATCATTTCCACATGTAGATAGCAGCTAAGATGACATCACATCTAAATAGCCATAAATGCTCACTATCATGTCAAGCTTATAATTCATATTTTACCTACATTCAGCAATATTTGAACAATGCATGCATTGCCAAAATAAACATTGTTCATTTTTTGTTGCTTGTAGAGTTCTATTACATGACTAATGATAAATTATAGAATTCAAGGTTCAAGTTTTAAGAAATTGAAAGTTTTTACATATGAATGCCCAGCGTTATGGCATTGAAAACTTACCCTGTCCACTTCCTGTTTTGGAGGGTTTTTCTGATATAAATGGCGTTCCATTTCCAACGTGTCGTATTTCTTTTCCTCTTCCGTTGAGAAACTAACACGTTTCTCGCTCTTCTCTCTTTTCATGGCGTGATGTACCGCGTCATACTGGTCTCTGACTTCATTGACAGCATTCTGGTTCTTGGAGATTATGACGCCGTTGTTGTTCTTTTCCAGAGCACGTTTCTGCTGGTCGCTCCGCCTAATGAGAAAGATAACCAGGATGATGCTCCCCGCTACCACCACAGTAACACAGGAAATTACCACCGCGATCATCATGTAGTTATCATTTTCTGCCTTTTTTGGTGTAATAGGGACTGGAATATGATGGGACAAAACGACAATGGTCATGGAAAAATTGGAGGATAATTTTGGTACACCGTGGTCCTCTACAACAACCGTCATGGGGTATCGATTCACAGATTCCGAAGTTAAGGGCATGTTTAGTTTAATCGCTCCACTGTCTTGGTTCATTGAAATGAAACTAATGGGTTCAATGAAGGAGTACGACAGCTTGGCATTTATGTCATAGTCCTGATCTACAGCGTTTACTTTTCCAATAATACTATTGATTGGAAGATCAAATAGAAATGCAATAGTTTTATTTTCCGCATTAGGAAATATTATTTCAGGACGGTTGTCGTTTACATCGGACATAAAGACTGTGACATATCCGGTACTGTTTAAGGATGTCGGAGTACCCTTATCAATGGCGACCACCTTAAAATTGATTCCATGTGGATGCTTTTCCCGATCTAATGCCTCTGTTGTGGTAATGGTCCCATTCTTTGATATAAAGAATGGCAGATTTGGTTCATTATCTTTAGATAAAATGAAGTCAAATGTTCCATTATTTCCAAGATCGTCATCCTTAGCTGTCAATTGTCCCACAAAGAGTCCAGGTCTTTGGTTTTCCGGAATGGTATATGTGAACAGTGGGTCAGTAAATCTTGGTTTATTATCGTTGGTGTCGAGAATTTTAATGGCTATATTGGATGTGGATGATCTTCTAGGGGTTCCTTTATCGGTTGCAACCACTTTGAAATTGATTTCAGATGAGTTTTCTCGGTCTGTTTTGAAATTAGCGTATATAGTACCAAAAGTTGGGTCAATGGCGAAAGCGAAACGTCCGGTTTGAGAAAGAGAATATTCGATGTCAGCGTTGATGCCAATGTCAAAATCTAAAGCTGATACTTTGAGGATCTCAATTCCAATATTGTTGTTTTCGTACACTTCAGCATAGTAGGTTGTCTTGAGAAATGTGGGTGAATGATCATTCATGTCAATGACCGTGACCTGAAAGGTCGAGGACGAATTCAAAGGTGGGGTTCCAGAATCGATGCAGGTTACTGTGATGTCATAAGTATCGATCTTTTCTCGATCCAGCTCGATGTTTACAACTACTTTGTATTCGTTAACATCGAGTTTATCGAGTCGAAAGTTTGAGCTGTCAACAGAACAGGTGACATGTCCATTTCGGCCAGTGTCCTCGTCCGTAACGCCTACATGTGCAACAGCTGCTCCTATACTAGCCGATTCAGCGATCTTAGCGGTCCCAGCATTCGACAGCAAATTAACGTTGATTATTGGGGGGCTGTTTGTTGAATCTAGTACCCTGGCATTTACCGTTGCTTGAGAGATCAAAGGTTGATCAGCGTTATCCGATGCTTCGATCACAACTTTGAGTATTTCACCAGAGTAATAAGTTAAAGGTTTTATCAGACTAAGATTTCCGTAAGTTTCATTGATCGAGAACATTTGTTTAATATCGTCTGACTGGTAAGGACTAAGGCGGTATATTACCTCCCCATTCCTTCCCAAGTCCTTGTCTGTGGCACTCATATTTAGAATCACCGAATTTACTTTAACATTTTCATCTATGGTAATATTGTAGTTCGGTTGGCTAAATGTTGGTCGGTTGTCGTTCACATCTGTTACAGAAATGAAAACCAGCAGACTTCCGGTTTTAGCAGGGTTTCCGCCATCAATGGCTTCTATCACCAAATTATAAAAACTCACTTTTTCTCTATCCAATGTCCTGTTCAGAAGTAGTTTTAAAGCAGAGCTTCCAACTAAAGATGTATCATAACTTAAGACGAAAGGGGAATCTGCTGGTTTCAGTTTATAAGTCTGAATTGTGTTCACACCGCTATCCAGGTCCACTGCGCCTTCCACGGAGAGTGATGAATTCGGAATGGAGGATTCCGAAATTTCCAAATTTGTTTTGTTCTTCACGAAAAAAGGTTTATTGTCATTTATATCCAACACAACAACTTTCACTTTTATGATTTGAAAAAATGTACCTATTGTCGATTGAGCACTGACGTCCAATCGAATTTCACAAATCTCCGAAAATTTACAATGTGAAAGAGATTCCCTGTCTAACGTAGAGTTGGTATAAAACGCCCCACTCTTGTCATTTATTCTGAAATACACAGCTAGCGGATTCCCCTGGGACAGAATGTTAAAACGGATATTTTCACGATCGACTTTTTCTGTGTTATTTTTCTCCAAAAACTTTGAATCGTTGACGATGTTCCCGATGAAATAGTTCGGTGATTGTTCCTCTTGTATTCTGTACGTTAAATCCTGTCCAGTGGAATACGAAATTATGAGATAAAAGAGAGCAAGAAGCACCATTTCTCTACTGTAACATCCCTGCATCTTGTTACACTGAACACTTAACGGTGACGAAAATTCCACGCTTCAGAAACTAGACTAACTAGTTAATCGAGATGACATCCTGAAATACAAAAAGCATAATGATTTTCTTGAAATTGAAAATATTTAAATCCTTAATGGAAATTCATTAAATACCATCCCTGAATTGAAATAACTTACCTTTGTGAATATACATAAGCACTCTAATATATCATGAACCAAGACACTATTTTTTTTACGGGCTGGTGTTATTTTTTATAAGGTATGATATGAAATAATCTATAAAATACAGGTAAGATGTTTTGACAATTAATAACAAAATGTAGAAGAACGGTAGGTCTTATATTTCAAACATTCCGTTTTAAATATACCTGGAAAATGTGACTTTTTATCCTATTGTAATTATGTTCCCCCTGTAATCCGTGTGTCAATAAAGATGAAAAATCGCACAGAACGAAAACTTTCACATTTAATAAGTAATCCGTTAGTCAAAACATACATTAAGAACAAGTGTATATTGACATTCACTTATGTTATCCAGTGAGCTATTTGATCAGTATATTACTTCGACATTTACATTAATATTTAGCGAGTGGAGAAACGTGGGGAGTTAGGCCACGCCCCCTCCACGCTCCGCTAAACAAGATCTGCAGTAACGACTGGCATGCGACAAGAGCCGCGGTCAGGTGTTCTCCGTTAAAATTAGAGGCGGAAAGTCAATGAGAAAAAAAAGTTTCGCCGCTGATCATGAGAGAGCAATTTAAAAAGTAGAGATAGTATCTAATTTACCCGTGTGTCTTGCAATATCGACTATACAAAATGTTGTCGGCCATGGGTTTGTTCCCTATCGATTTTAAAGGAATGCAAGGCTGCAACTATTATTTGTAATGTGATAAAAGGATGTTTCACATCAATTACGTAGAGCTATCACTGTATATCGGTGGACTATATTTAAAAGTTAGTCACTTGTCTTTTACAAATATTTATGATACAATTCATGGGAAAATGAACACTGAAAAAAGTTATTAGCATATCTTTATGCTTTTAAACAGCTTAATTGCGAGTTATGTAACACTCTGCATTGATAAGAGAAAATTAACACGTTTTACTCTTAATTCCGTTAATTCCAATGTCTGTCGGTAATTAAAAAAACTTCATGATTAGATCGGCGCCTTCTGGGAATTTGTGTAAAAGACAGCGTTATTTAGATTTGCTGGGCCAAAGATTAAAACTTTTAAAATTTATTTAAATAGAAAAAAAAAGGAATTAAAACCTTGACACCAGTAGCAATAAATTTTGGAGATGGTAGGGGAAACGTAAGAGATAAACAAATAAATCTAAACTCAAAACCAGATGTGTTGAGAAATTCTTCGTCTTTGTGGATATATGTCTCTTTTGAATTTATTTATGACAATTTTCAAAGCAAAAGAATACTTTATGTTAAGAAACTGAGAAAAAAATCCTTGGAAATCTGATATTTAACGTCAGAATAACAGTGCATAGAATCTTTATTGCTTACAAAATTTACATAATAAAACAAGCAAACGAATATTCACCTACAAAAAAGGAGAATTTATTTATGTGTGCATATTTGTATGTATAAGCTGATTTCTCTATGTAGCCTTGTCTTCGTTCCTTTTATCGCACCGATCGGCCTCGTGTTCCAGACTTGTAATTCGTCGACCAATTTACCCGGAAGGGAGCCAAAAATTATGTTAACTTTTATATCTACAGATCAAAACATGTGTAATCATTTGTTGTCCATTTTTCATTCTACGGTCCTCCTCGGGAATTCGTGAGTCATTAGTAAGCATTAAGGTTTTTCTTACACCCCCAAAGTGGCCGAAAAATCGCCGGCGTGGAACCAGAAATTTTCGATGTTTGTCTTTCCGATCAGTGAACAATACTTGTCTAATTCCAAAACTTACATCACCATCGACCTGAGTGATTACCAATGAATGGAAGAAGATAAACAAAAAAGTAAGAAACCCCCAACCCCAGTCTCCGATTTTTATATAACCCCATTCTTAAAATTATCGCCACAAAATCAGAGGAAGAAGGCAAGACTTGCCCTGTAGAATAGGCTCCCGTTCCTTTGTTTTCATTTCGTTTTAAACTGAGTGGTTGATTTTACCTAGTTCCTAAACAAATTAAAAGTGAAATCATGAGCAAGAATGACTTGCCTAATTCTATTCGAAATTGATGAACTATGTCTCGAGGTTCGCGATAAAATCAGAGGGTCTCAACCCCCTTAAATTAGGATTAATTCACCCATTCATGTACTGTAAATTTATGTTTACTATCCAACTGCACTTAAGATATTCAAAAATTGTACCATAATTCTGTAGTGAACTTGTGATAAATTTTTTGTTACCAAAATTACAGACCGCTACAATATTTTTTTCTCCGTGGGTCACTAAGCAATGACAAGACCTTGAAGAAATCCAATAACTCTATATAGGAGAGATTAAATATGAAACCGTTACAGTCTTAAATGATATGATATTTCAATTTTTAAATTATTTTTAATTCAAATTTTAATCTCCTTAGAGGCTTGAAGTATCAAAATAACAAAAAAAATAACAGGTTTATAATTCCTAAGTTGATTGTAACACCTTACGGAATTCCTAATTATATCTTTGACCATGGGCAAAGTGAGACCAAAAACGCTACTTTTCAGTTATTCGGTGTCAAATTTCTTTCGAGATTGCATAAAAAGACAGTTTTAAAGAAAACGTGATACGATGCCAATGTCATCTCAAATGCCGGTTACACAAAAGAATTGCATGAATTAAAATATTTCGTTTCTAAAGCAGAAAGAAGTTATCATATTTACGACATAAAAATCTTCTCCCTATCTCTTTATACTAAATATCCCCGGCCTTCTCAAGCAGTTCTTTTTCAGTCATTTAAAAAAAGAGATAAATGATATTTTGATTTCCATTACTTCTCCCCGTTATTTCACCCCCACTTAGTTCCTATAAAGAAGCTATCTCGACTCCTTTACAAACATATCTTCTTGTAGAAAAACTTCTTTTAAGAGCTCTGCTTAGAGGGGCTTTGTACACCTTTCATCACCATTTTGCAGAAATCGGTAAAAAGGGATAGAATGCTGTTAAAAATGATTAATGATCTTCATAATTTTTGTCAGTGATTGTAGCCAGGGACGGGACTTTTCAATGCAGTGCTTAAACATGCATTGTGTGCACATCTAGAGGAATGATTGATGCACAAAGGATGAAGTGGGGGATAAGGACGCGTCTCTGTAGAATGCAGAACAGTCCAAAACACAGCTGATTAATGACAGATTAATGTACCCCAATCACCTGTTAGAATCAGGTGCAAAGCGTTTAAGTTTACGTCTTCTCGCCTTTAGTAACTAATTCAATTTTAAAAAATTAGAAATATGCTCAAGAAATCCTTTAATTTTTAAAAAATTGAGTCAATTTTTAAAATAAAATACATTTTTGTACATTTGATTTGTAAATGGATACTCCCCACTCCCTTGCTTGGCTATCCTTTACTATAAAATTGTGTACCTATGATATGTGTATTTCTTTCTCCATTTTGCAGTTTTGCGAATTTCCTTTCTACATTTTTAAAATTTTCAAAATTACTTACAATAAGTTTTCTTTCTATTTTTTTAACCTCAAATTATTAAAATATACTTATAATTTATTTTAGATTTAATTGTCATGAAAAAATACCTTTGTGATAAAGGAAATAAAAGATGAACGGATGAATAAACCAAAAGAGCAACCACCATTCGTTTATCAATAAAACATGAATTTTCAAACGTCAGTTTATGACACACTAAACAGCGAACCTCTCTTAAGATTTTCAATATTTTTAAGGCACGGTATGAAATATCAATTTTAATATTTTGCATTCTGTTAGGGAGATTGAAAGTAAAACCATAAATAAATAAATTAAATTAATGAATAACATACACATTAACGTAAAACACAACAGATGTGCATGTATACATCAAATATTTAAAGCAATTGACACCAATAATAAAACTAAATACATACATGTACATATACCAATTTTGTTGAAATAGTAACTAAAGCAACACATTGTATGCATAAGAGGCATTTTTTATCTATTAAATTTACCCAATAATTTGTATAAGTTCTATCACATATAAGAATAATTTTACGAGATACTTACATATAAAAGATGACTTTTTATTGAAATATTTCCTCAAACGTTGGTAAAATTCTTTGTATAAGTTCAGTTTAGTCTGTGTTGTATCCGCAATGTAGGAACATCCTCTATCAACTAATAAACAACGGTAAATGTTAGTTAAACTAAAGGCACATCATGTCAAGCAATTATCTCATGCCTTGTTTTCACGGAACAACAAAAACCTATTATACATTGCCTTTGATTGACGCGTGGAACCACTAATTATTTCGGAATAGATTGTTCGATACGCCGCACTGTCACACAGGTACGATTTGTCACCCTTGGGCACGAAAAGTGTCGGGATTGCCCGAAGCAATTGTTCGTTTTACGGAATTATACGAAAGGGTGTCGGGTACCCGCTGGTCTCACTGTCGGAAACAATTCTCTTTGAATATCTATATTAATGTCTAACAGTTTGTCATCTCAGTATATGACTGACAACGTCAATAATATCATAGTTGATCTAAAGAATAATGCCATGTTGCCATAAACGATTAGATAATCCCTTTATTACATACAGTGAAAAGAGGTATACATTTGAACAAAGCCTTCTGGAATTCAATATCTAAAGACCACCGTTGAAATGAAAATTTTGACTATCCCCAGTACTAACGATTTAAAAGTAATTCATATATTTTAAGAATACGAAAGAACAGAACAGTTCACACAGACACGGTATCTTATGCAATGTAGTGGAGCTTTGTGACAATATTTTCCCATTTTGAATGCTTACATCATTTTAAAACTACCCCAAATCTTTCTTGTTGGGGTTTGTTCTGTTATGGACATTCAATATAATGCCAAAAATATACACTGTAAAATGACACAACAGATCTCGATTTGAAAGGTGCATATAAGATCGATATTTATTATCTTACCAGCGAATTGAAAGTTACAGTCATAAATTACGATAATAATCATCGAAATATGATTATTTTTCATTT
Source organism: Saccostrea glomerata (assembly GCA_003671525.1). Taxonomy (NCBI): domain Eukaryota; kingdom Metazoa; phylum Mollusca; class Bivalvia; order Ostreida; family Ostreidae; genus Saccostrea; species Saccostrea glomerata. The sequence goes on from PRKT01000126.1 coordinate 925,219, forward strand.
TACGACTCATTTTTCGATTTATAAAGCGTAAAATGCAATAAATTACGCAAGTACACTTTAGTTAAATATGATTTCTTTAAGATTCTGATCAATCAGTTAAAACTGAACAAAACTAATGGACCAAATGTAAAACACTTCGTAGACATGTAGGTGTACAAATGTAATACAACAGACTTCTCCCGATGGATATGTTGGAACAAGATGAGATTTCCGATAATCTTCGTTGGGCGAGCTTTACTGATTTTTAGACAACTTCAAGGAGATCATCACACGTGCTGGGATTCCTAAAGGAAACATTACAGCTTCTGTCGCTAGTTAGTCACACCCGGATTATCTTGGTAACACTATCAGGTGAGAAGGCACTGATTTCACAGTCAGTTGTAATCCTTTAATACTCGTTAAAGTAAATAAAGTCGTAACTTATAATTGACTCGCTTTGTGTTTAATTAAATCAGAGTGTTACAGGTAAAAAATACTGGGTGTTTCACATGGACTTTCTTTTGAACAGCAAACCAAATTCAGCCTAAGAAGATGTTTTGTTTTATTAAGCTTTCTGTAATTATTTATCCAATAAATTGAAGGAGATTATCATATGTAACACTGAAAAAGACTAAATTGGATTAACTGAAATGAACTATATGGAGAATATTTCAATTGTGCGGTTTTAAAAAATAGTTTTAATTCCACTAAAAGGCCAATCATGCACTCTATTAAATCCAATTTTAGTGCTTACTAAATGAATTTAACTTGAAAGTTTTTCAGTCTTTGTGCTTTTGTTACCTAGAGACCCTATATTATTAGGACCAAATATCTCTATTTAACCTCTACCTACAATAATATCAAATTCTTCATAATGAAATATAATTGCTAATTAGCAATAACTGTGAAGTTCAAACTCTTTATAAATCCTCTGCATGACACGGCCGCCGAACTGAAAGTTATCACATTCAATCGGGTGTAGATAGAATTTCCAAAAATTGGCGTGCAATGACGAAAAGTACAGAAAAATACAAATCGAATACCCTAATGCGTTTAAAATTGGAACTGAAATTGTGGAAAAAATTATCTGAAATACAGATCTGCTAGAAGTTCCGCCATTTTTCTCCCAGGATAATGTCTATTAATTTCCCTGTATCTGATGGGCAGGGGAACGGGGTGTGTTTAACTTAAAGAAATCAAAACAGAGACATTAAAAGTCGGGTGTGATTTTATAGCTGTTATCGTGATCAAGAGTGATAGGGTCTTAGTCCCTCTCTAAGATAAAATTTTTGGGCAAACTCGATGTACCTCGATCTTTTTCACGCTCCGTGATCCCTTAATGTCCGAGATTCACCGAAGATAACACTTCAAAGAAGCCAACCTGATGCGTATCTACTTAATAATTCATTTGATGTGTTTATGTGAGAAAAATTACATGTAATCATTTTAATTCAAATTCCTACACCAATAAGATTTTTTACTTCTTTTGCTAGACATTTATGGTTTGGGGTGCTCTGATTCAAATGTAGAAATAAATTGATATTAGTATAAAAGTTTTAAAAGAAAATTTATGGACTAGAAGTATTTATTTTTTTTTTAATATGTTCACCTTTGCAGAATGCATGTATTCTTTAAGTAGTGTATACTTGTCGAAAAGGAAAAAAAATAATATTTCCCTTGATAATGATTTCAATGCAATATGCAAAACATAAGCATTTTAAAATAAAATTTTTATATCAAAATAATAGCGCTTTAAAAGAATAATTTCCTTAAATTCAATTTAAACATTATAATGTACGGTACATAATATATCATTCGGAATGGCCAGATGACTTATTTGTAAACTATTTGAACGATTCACTCGAGTTCTTAATGACCCTTGTCGAGGTTTTTTAACAAAAAATAAAATCATTTCGATAAATAACCGATAACAAGAGAGATCGATATCAGTTCATAAATAACGGACTAACTTTGGGTTTTAAATCTTTGTCAAAAATTATTTCAAATACTTTTTGAAAAGATTTCTGAAGCCGTTGACATGCGACATTGAATGACAGGAAGTCAGGAAGAGGTCAAAGGTGAGTCTGACCACGTGGATACCGGAATTTCACAGTCTGGGGAAGACAGTCGGGGAGTCTAGGAGTACTCAGTCACTTCTTCTCTTAGTGGTACTTGTACACACTGTATTTACATGTATGTACATGCATATGCATCTTGGGATATAGTCATTTTTGAATCGCATATGTAGCTTATCCTTATAGATCATGAAAGGAAACTAAATTTCTTTATACCAGAAGATATAAATGGTCTTCGTTCCAAGACGTTTTTCTACCAACTTTGCAAAAATAATACGTCTTTGTGGTCTATGGACCATGTTTCATTGACAGCTGTTAAAAATTTGAAGTAAAACAAAATTAGAAACAAAACAACCCTTGTAATTTCCCCGAAAAACACGAAAAAGAAAAGGGCCAAAAGAAGTATTGCAGAAATGGTACTAGAACACATTTACACAAGACAAGTAATACAAGTCTTTAGCTCAGAAAGATTAATCAAAATAAAATCCGGGGAAAAAAACTTCACAAAAATTATATTACAGGGATAGGACATAACCACAGAAAACACCGAAATGATTCATTAACGTTATTTATGGTTTTTTAACACACATGTATTCCTCATAAATATATGAATTAGTCGACTTAACTATCGAATTGATCAATGTTTTTGTTTTACGGAAATAAGATTAAAAGAAGATATATTCTTTTTTTCTTTATTCTTATGGAAAAAGCCAGAGACATGAGACATTCCTTAGGGACCAGGCAAAATTTATCACAATGATGGGACCGGTACAAACAGGCATGGGACAATGAGTTTTTTCATCGCAGAAAACCATGGGACAAAAACATTTTTAGCATTAAGTATACCCATGGGACACAAACATTTTTTCAATGAGTTACACTACTTAAGGCTGTTCAGAGTTAATTCTATGTTTAACGTCACATCCAAAGTTCAAAAACCTACAATGGAGGGAGGAAAAAAATAAACAAACTGAATTTTTAAAGAATTGTGAATTTATTTAAATTAACCTGTTCAGTACATTAACTACACTATAATTGAGTAATAAGAGTATTGGATATGACAGCTAAGTCTAATTTTTCAAGCAGAGTTTTTCCCTTAGTATGTAAATGGGTTGAGTCCTTTTGTATGCAAACAATTATAGACTAAATTTGCAGGAGAGTAGCTTTTAACTAGGCCTCGTTTGTCCTTTGGATTTATATTGCCATACGGTAGTCTGTAGGGAAATGCTTCTTCTTGTGGGAATAGTTGTACAATATCTACAATTAAAATTCATGATGACAATATTTAATACATTCTTATATTGAAATATCTTGAAATTTAATTATGCTGTATTTTTACTTATAGTACTAGATTATAAGCATTTAGTTTTGAAAGTGCAGATACTGATATTTGGACTATACATGTAGCTGTTAGATTATCTTACCTTGAATTCCAAACACATGACAATTGATTCTTCACTTCTTGGAATACCCCATTCACTTTCCTTACTCTCCTTCATTTGAAAGTCCCCATCTTCTGTGAGCTTCTCTCTGCTCAAATGAAAATGACTAGTATTATCCTTCCCAAAAATTGTAGCTATTTGTAGGTTCATGAATACTACATCCTTACATTTCCTATAATTTTTTAAAGAAATATTTTAAGATGAAGTTATTTTTAATATTTAAATGATTCATCTCAATGTATATTATAAAATCTTGGTTTTTGACACACTTTGTAAAGTTTGGATATTCTCCAAAATTCGATGAAAATTTCAGGCAACATAATCACGAACTGAGAGTCTGTGATTCGAAGACTGACCAAAAAATCAACAAACAGGAGTTTAGCACTAACTTCTTTCATAAAATCATTTATTTTTTACTTACATTTATGATCCCATACTGTTTAATTCATTAGTTTTCTTTCAATAAGACACCACCAACTGCCGAAGCCCATTTTCTGTCACTACGGGAAGCAGAATTAGGTCGCTAAATGTAGAATCAAACCGGAACGGATTTACGAAATTCCGAATTGTTTAGTTTTCTTTTTTTTTTAAGTTTGTTTGTTATTGTTTGTTTGTTTGTTTATTCAGGAAATGGCACATGTAACATGAGATTGGCACACAGAAACATAAGTTGGCACATAATATGTTGACAATATATGTGTTTTAAGAAGGATGAAGCTATTATGGTATAAAAACTCATTTGCAGATATCGATCGCATTTTGAATATTTTAAAACTTCTGTAAATTTGGTGAAAAGACGAATTTCTCCTTAACCTACGCGCGCGGATAACGTTATACTCAGAACATAGAATTTATTTTAAACAGCCTAACCCATGAGAGATATTCATTATATCAAAAAATATATACTGATATTCTTTTTTTCCCGAAAAAGGTCGTATCTTCGAGAGTCAAATGAAAGATTTAGATAGCAAAATAAATCTTCAAATTAATGAATAATATTACAAAGCATAAAAATAAACAAACAAACAAAAATAATCGATATTTGAAATATATGTAATCTGAAAGACTCTTAGTTTTATTCCAATTATTTCACTAAGATGTTACCATGGGACAGTAACTTTTTTTTTAGTCTCAAGGCATGGGACGGACATTTTTTTTCAAATAAAATGCCATGGGACACATACTTTTTTAAAATGAGAATTTTGTTTTGTACTGGTCCCATCATTGTGATAAATTTTGCCTGGTCCCTTAAAACGATGATTTACTCATGGTGTTTTGCGAAAGCGATGTATATATGATATATGTAGATGTAATTTATATCCCCGCTTGAAAGTGGGAGGGTATTATTAAAGTGATCGGGATGTCCATCCGTCTGTTACGCTTTGGGGTACCCATCTCTTATCCGCAACTCCTCTTAAACCACTGAATGAAATTTAATGAGACTCTCACAGATTCTTTATTGCATAGTGCCATAAAACATATCGTGCTTCCCCTATTTTACTTTTTGATCTGACGCTTATTTCGGGTCTCCCAGAGCAAAACATGGACTTTGTCATTATAATCATATGGGAGGCGGGGGTATCATTTAGTGAGCTCAGTGCTTACGGTACCTTTAGTTTGTATTTACATGTACCTCCGGATTAAGTCTTTTATCATCGTCTCAAGCCACGGTCCGGAGTCCGCATATAGCTCTCTCCTAAAGATGGGAGAGGAGCGTACATTTTGGCCGTGGTTTGCGACGATGGTCTTTTATAATCATATCGAAAATAGAAATGCAGATGTTCTATATAAAAAGAGTTTCCACCATCCTTCAAAGAAATCAATCCTTTTGCAATTTAATAAAATCAAACCTATTTTAAAATGCAATAAATATGCTGTGAAATAAGATTTACATCCTGGTAATTTTAGTGAGGACAGAAAACAAGGAGACAAGTCGCCATACGTACCTTGGTCTTGCATGGCGGATAACAAATATCAAGTATAAAGCTCCACATCAGATCTAGAAACAAATTGTTAAAAGTCAAGATCGGCCACATATTTTCATTGCCATATCTTTAACTTGTACAATCTAGATTACACAGATCAAGCTTTAGAATTTCAACACTTATGAATGAATGACTCCAACATTAACAAGTCGAATAAAAGAAGTCAGAAAGTTATTTCTTGTAATTGTTAGTGCTGTATTTACTCTGCAAGTTTCCTGCTGTCGTTACGATTGTTAGATTGAAAAAATCATTTTTCTTCCCTCAAATTGACAAAAAAGATTGAATTCCAAAAGAATCCAATGTCTGCAATTGGTAGGTCTTTAGCAGACCATATGTCGTCTCTGGCAGATCCGTCTATTGAAATTATTAAAAGCAACTTATTACTTTTCACAAGTGGACATTTTGCAGATTTATTCTTTACTGAATATTTCATATCGATGTTTGTATAGTTTTGGCCCTACGCATTGTATTTACTTTATTTAAGAAAAATATTCTTCAAAAAAAAAAAAAAAGAACCGAATTCTTTCTTTTCATGTACGAAGATGACAAGTGACAAGCGAATTACAAGGTAATTTCCAACGATACATGATTTTGAAAAATGGATTTAACAAGACTTAAATGCGAACTTTTAATATTAGATTCTAATGATGTTGTTCCGTACTAAATGCACATAATCATTTTACACAGTACCTTTTTCGACAATTTTTGTTCAAAATTTGCGATAATTCCCCATTCAGTCATATACTATCTTTAGTATCTATCTAATGGATCAAATATAGGACTATTTTTACCAATATAATTACAGAAACCACCTGATCAGCAAGATGCATGTAATAACTTATCTTTTCACTCTGGTGGCCGACATCCAAAAGTTTTGTAACAATACTTGTTCAATATTCAGAAGTCGGTGTTTAAACAAGTTACATCATTTGGAAAGAAATTTTTCGACAACAAATTTAATTTCGATAGAAGCATTAAAAGTATCGTTTCAATTTGTCAATATTCTTATCGCGTAGTTATACAAAATGTGTGAAACGGCACTTCCAAATTGATAACGCCATTGGTAGCCATATTTACACTAACTAAAGCACGACAAAACAGCCCAATACCACAGAATCAACTCATTATCATGTAGGATTTAACAGGGACCGTACATAATATTTGCCCGTGATATTATTAGTGATTGTGAGAATGTGATTCCGGGCAACTGATTTATAATCTGCCTCAGAAATGACAGTACTGTTACAAGTGTTCTCCTTTAAAAGTTGACATAATTTCAAATA
>PRKT01000126.1:934320-954675 GCA_003671525.1 Saccostrea glomerata
TGGCCCAGCGGTTCTGGAGAAGAAGATTTTTTAAAAATGCCATTAATTTTTAGCAAATTTATGATTATCTCCCCTTGGAATAGGGTGTGGCCCATCATTTGAACAATCTTGAATCCTCTTTACCCAAGGATACTTTGTGCCAAGTTTGGTTGAAATTGGCCCAGTGGTTCTTGAGAAGAAGATGAAAATGTGAAAAGTTTACGACAACGACAACGACAGACGACGGACAAATTTTGATCAGAAAAGCTCACTTGAGCCTTCGGCTCAGGTGAGCTAATAATACACATACTGCAATAGTGTTTACCTCTCCTTAATTATTTGACACCCAATAACATGCTCTTGGTACAGTGCGTTAAATTTCTGATAACCCAGGGAGACCACTGACAGATAAATTAATGTTACAGAGGTTTTAAAAATCTCGTTTAAAGTCAACGTTTCAAAAATTCTATATGATCGTTGTAACATTTTGTTCGATCATAAAAATCACTCAGTCGTATTTTGGACTTTTGGTTGATGTGTTATATTTTTTAATCATATGTTTATATGCTAAATTTGACCACAGAATGTTCAGTGTACCCGATGGAATACATACTCGTAGTGTACACGACTGGAGTTTCCAATCAACCGAGTATGTTTAGTCCTCCTTGGCACTTGATCCCGTTTCGTGAATTTTCAAGGAAGCGTTTTATCTGCTCTGTTCAAAGATTTTAAGTGGTTTTTGATTTTAAAAATTGATCACTGTTCGATATCTTTGCCTTTTCCTTTAATTAAATAATACTTTAATAGTATTACTTATATTTTTCAATCTGCTGAAAGTTTCTGTTACATTATACGTATTATCACTATACATGTACTTCAGCATCTTGTTTTCTATAGTTACCATAAGCTTTTTGTATATATACAATCAAGAGCTCTAACCCGGATCTGTCGTGGTAAAAGGTTGGGAATATATATTGTGGAGAAAAGAGTCTGAATAAAATTAAGTTTTTCTTCGTTAAGAGACTCAGTTTGATAAGTGCTAAATGGATGGGTTTTTTTTCTAAATCAAAAGTTTTAGGATCTGCAATAAACTCTTAATTTAGGTTTGAGGTAAACGCAGAAAATTGCCAGATAATGTGCTGTTAATTAAGAAAAATGAAAATATGGGTGAGGTTAAAATGCATTTTCGTTTAAATTTACTGCATTAAGCCTAAAATGACATGATAGTCATCTTTATCTGTTTAAAACGGCTTTTAAATGTGCTCTGTGTGAGATGTAAAGTTTGTGTGGTTTACATAATTTTTTAAAAGTCATTTCAAGAAATATTTTTTATGACTAATACCTTTTAGATGCTAAGATTAGTTTATAAACCCGTTGCAATAACTAAGTAAGGTATAAAAATGGCAGTATTAAAATATATCAATACGTCAGCAGTCAAAATGTTCCAACCTATACTCGATCTATAATTAATTTTTGCAGTAAACTTCTCTTCAATTAAGGGTTTGGGGCATATTTCAATAAAATCTGTGAATTACCAAGGACCCTTTCAGCGGCTATCAGTCATTGTAGAAAAACCGAATAGAAATGATTCATGAATGCAATACAAATGGAATTTTGAGACGAACAAAAAATGCACAATCCTAGCATAAGGCAAAATTTTAAGATTTGCCCAATTCAGTAAAATTATGGCACGCCGGTGTCAAAAGGGGTCACACTAATGACCCGCCTGAACACCATCAAGGAGAATTAAATTGTCATTATTAGATGGAGAGAAGACTACGCGGCGGATTATAGGATCACCCGATGTCTGGTCTTCAGGGTTCAAGTATGACCTCGTGATTTACCTCAACGAGAGCAGACTCAGGGTGTGGAATCATTGACAATATATTGTTAGAAATGTACATTTCACACAAACCCTGAGAGAGAGAGAGAGAGAGAATGAGAGAGAGAGAGAGTAATGCAACAAACAGGGTAAATGATAGAGTTTGATTGTGTAGCATTACTGCCTATTCTAGATAATTATGGTCTATGAAAAGGGAGGATACTCCAATCTCTTGAGTACTAGTGTACATGTGGTGGGATGTTTTTTTTTTACATAGATGGAAAGGAGTGGGTATGGAAAAAAAGTATAAAATTGATAATAATGGGAAATTTTGCTTTTAAGCACCTACTTGGATAGGTGAAGAGAGGCCCATATTTAACCTTTTTACCAAAGAGAAAGTGAATAAAGCAGGGTAGCCGGTAGGGGATATTTGCGATGCCATTGCAGGACCTGCATATTATGAATTTTCCGGAGAGTCTGAAATTTTTGGGACTTGAATTGTTCTTACTCTTTGCCTAATTTCAGGTAAGTTGGGCCGATGTGATTTTTTAAAATCATTTTTTTTTTTACATTCTGTGTCCAAATTTGAAAAAGAGTTACCTTTCTTAGGCTTTGTGTCTTCTTCTGCATGGAAAGATAACTCTTTAAAACTTGATTTTGAATTCAACTTGCTGGTAGATTTTATAGTATTGATAGATCTGAGAGACATTGTAACCTCTACAATAACAATGAACTTGGTGACGGGTTTCATTATTTATTTTAAAATGTCCCCTTTTTAAGATACAGCAATTTATACCTGGCAGTACTTACATGAACCCCAATACAATATCTTTTTATGATTTGATGAATACTTCTGATATACATGGACTAATAGGTTTAAAGCTAAAATTTGTAAAACTGTTCTTCAAGTTTTTCATACCTGAACTTCCTACAATGTAAACTACTGCCCATATCAAAGATCAGTATGTTATCTGTCTGATTTGTTTTACCGGTATTTTTAAACTCTTTTTGTACTAACATACCCCTAGCTGCAATAATGTAGCCCTCTCCGATTTTTTCCTCTGATGTTTCCTTGAGAGGGCATCTCCGTAATGGTACAAATATATTTTTTTAAATACGGACGACTGCAGGCAAAATTAATTGTTTTTAAAATTCAACTTACTGCTAATAAGACGAAATTTTTATTCTCTGTCAACAACTTAGTCTGTTTAAGACGAAAAACATGTAAAATAAATCTGCGTGTTTACCAGTCGCTCTACTCAGCAACCATGACAGTTCACGCGTGATGCACTGAGACTTTCGCTTGAAATTTAGAACAACTTAATGAAGCAAATGTCGGTGTTTATAAATAATTGTGCTGAATGTTATCACAAAAACATCGATGAATAAAACCATTTTAAGTTTAATTTTTACGCAAACAGCGACATTTATGCTTAAAATAACTAAAGGGAATTCCTGAAATATCCGCTCCCATAAATCCTAAATTCTCATTCCCAAAATAAAATCTATCAATGTCAGTAAACATAGCGGATAAATTCAATTTGTGATGTTGACATACACGAAAAACAGCGGATATATGGATTGTTATGAATATTTTTGGACTGATTTATGTCTGGCATAACTATACATATTTGAAGGCCAGGTAAGATATGTTAAAGAAATAGCATTTACTGATAATTTGAGCCGAAATCTGTGCGGGAGTGATTCACTCCTGCATTTGCACCATTACGGAGATCCTAAGGAGTCGAAGCCCTCTCCTAAAAAAGGGAGAGAGCTACATTACTCAGGTGGGGGCTTTAGTGAAATAAAAGTTTCAAAATTTCAAGTCAAGGTATTTATTTTATTAATGCATACAAAATTTTTTTTAAAACTATATTACCAGTGACCCTAAAATATATTTTCTACTTTTTTAGCTGTCTTAATGAAATCCAAAGAAACGAAATGGGGATGAAAGAGTTGTCATTGAATAATTCCAAAGGTACTTCATTACCGACAGTAAGATAATGATTCACATTTAAAATCAACCCAGACCATGTCGAAAATATTTTTTTGCAATGTAGACATCCTACATATGTTTTATAAACTTTAATACTTGATGCAGTCTTCATAAATCAATTTATCATGATGTCTGCCTGATCTGTGCAGCTGTTTACATATAACTGCCGTGTACCGACAGAACCCATAGAAATCTTTATCTTAAAATCAATTGAAATCTACATGTAAATTAGATCTTTAATATATTTTTGCCTTGTGTACCAGAATAAGTAACAACCACTTGCTAGTGCAGTGCGAAATCTCTTAACATTAATATACTGTAAGGGAAGAAATCCCCATTGTACTTCCTCAAAAAGGGCCTGATATTCAAACGATCATTTTGAAAAGGACAAGAAAAAGAAAATTATGTACCAATGTTAAGAATACAGAGAAAGTATATCTCTGAAAGTAAGAGTAATATTTGTATTGAGTTTCTTTGGTGTGACACGGCCTTTTATTTTAGGTTCCGTTCGTCTTATCCATTCATAAAATATTGTAGAAACAAGACAAATCTTATTTTTCCCTTTATTTTATTTTCAATTTTAAGTAACAACTACGGTTGTTGCCAATTACTTGTACTAGTATTTTAAAATATTTCTTAACATCACTCTAAAGAGAGATATATGAAAAGTGTCTAAATTGGCCCCCTAAAAGGGATATCTTAATTTTACTTTATATATAGCTTTAATTTGTACAGCTATATATGCGACCTTTATTGGTCATTTCATTTCGATGAAAATGCCGTTATTATGGAAATATGACATCATAAAAATCACGTTTTCCCGCCATTTTAGCATATTTTTTAGAAAACTGCTTATATTCAAGCAGTTTTTCTTCCAGAAAATATAGAGCGCAGCCTAGAACAAGCTTTATATTTTTACCAAAGATGTATCTATCCAATACTAATTAGTGACAGAAAAATTATGTATGTGCTACACTGCGCTCTATGTTTCCCATAAGAAAAAACATCAAGAAAAAGGCATATTTTTAACTTTTTTGTTCGATAGCAAAAATAGCATTATTTCTCATGTCATTTACAGCTAGTGAGTGCATATAAATGTAAAAAATGTATTGGAAATATTTCTAATATTATCTCTTCTACAAAATAAATATCAATAAAACATATCTGAATGTCATTCTAAAATGTTGATTTTTAGGGGACCAAAATTGGCTCTTATCATATATACTCCTTTAAAGATAAAAAAAAAACGACGGTCACTACATTTAAACACAATGTCATGTACAAGTTTCTACCATAAATGAAAAATATATGATTTCATTCAATTTAGCTACATATTTGATGCCTTTCTTTTTAAAATAAAAACTTTAAAAATGCCAGTTTGAGGGTGAACTAAAACATATAGAATATGAATAAAGGAAATAACAAAATTATAAATTTATCGAATTATTTAATTTTATTCCAAGGCAAGGACAAACCATTTCGGAAGGAGTTGTATGCTTCCATTTACTGATTATATATTATGTGAACACTGAGCATACCATTAAAAATCTATGTTTTCTTCGCAGGAAATGTTTTCTTTGCAGGAAATGCGTACTCATTTCCAACAAATCAAGGGGGAAAAAACTATCCTTCGCAGGCAAATTAAGACCCATCTGCAATTCTCGTGTCCAGTTGCATCAAGTGACGTACAACTTGTATCAATGTCTGGATCAGCTCAGCGTTTTTTGTAGTCTTAATTGCATTGGATCAGTCATTAATGTCCCAATAAGATCTCCTGATGAATGTAAACATGTGCTGTATAGGTTTTCCCATTGACCCGTGTTACTCAACATCTGCTCGTTACAGGTCGTACTCGAATACTGTTTTTCTTTGTTACGAACCGAACAGACAAGATAATGCAAAACGAGAGTATCGCGGTAATTACTTGTATTCACGTCAATATGGCGGCGTTTTTTGGCTTTTGTTCACTAAGCATCCTTCGGTTGGTAAATTATGTCTACTTATGTGAAATATAAACAGACAAGTTTATAATGAAGAGGGAACTACTTCATTTGTAAATCGAGTAATTCTCCCCGAACTCAATTGTTTGGTTTTCTATCAAACCGACAAGTGCTCTTTCTTGAATTCAATTAGAAACCCCGCCTTCTTTTGAATTTGAAATTGCTATAACACTAGTAGCATGCATTATAAACAAGCCAGATTCAGTGGATTTTAGGAAAGGAAATAGATGGCGAAAAATGACCGCTTTCTGTTTATTAAAAGGATTTTTCAATTTACTTTTTTATACATATAATGCAAATATATGTAAAATTTCGTAACATTGATTTTAAAAACTCCTGTATTGTTCATTTCCCTTCAATCTGTATTTTTCTTATACCTTTTTTTCTGATTTTGCGCGATAAATCTGATTCATAGCATAAACAATATAAATCGTTTGTTGACTACTTTGTACATTAACCTAGGACGACTTGAAATTGTTTTCTAAGTTTTCTAAGGAATTCAAAAAAGCTAATGAAAGTAGGATTGTAATTTTGGACGGGGATTATCGGCCAAACCGTTATTTTATAATCAGATTATCGTGTTAGTGACAAATACTATCGACTTTGTAATAAGATTATCGTCAGTCCTTTCACGACAAAAAGTCGTCTGTGACCAGCCCGAGTTCGCGGACCCATTCCCCGTATATAAATATTATTCATGTCCGATTTCTATAAGCGGAGAGCATAGCTTATTGAGGACTACTATATTAGGCGTTACGGGGAATTATGGGCCTGTTATGTAAAACATACAAAGTGACAGGAGGGCACGCCATAGTTCACCCTGAATCAATATGGCAAGATAATCCAACAACCACCTTATAAAGAATTTACAGCGCTAGTCTTTCATTGCTTCCTTTTCTTTGTCTCAGATGTTCTTTTTTAACATCCGTAAAAAAGACAATCCTCTGTGACTATTGACTGAATGTGGTACTGACAGTTCTGTTTAATGCATGGTACTTGTACTCAAATATCTCTCAAAATTCATGCTTTTATATTTTCGCTTTAGATATACATAATGTAGATGGTATAGTAAATACTTGTTTTTGCCATTTTCTCATTTACAGTGTATCATCCTTTTCACACAATCACAAAAATCCACCATCAAATAAGAATAAGAATATGTATTTTATTTACATGATTGATTTCAGGGGTATTATATAATCATGAGTACTGAATAACTCAGTAGCTGATTTATTTCTCGGTCACCCGAATGAAAAGTATATAACCGAACACATCAGTTCCAGAAGCCTAGCCATAAGAATAGATTGAAAACTTTCTTGTATTATTTATTGCTTTGTCTATCAAATAATAAAAGTAAAAAGTAATTATTATTTATTAATTAATCAATTATTATAGATGTAGCAGCAATGTACCAATTTTCTCTTAGAAAATACTCTCGTAGATCTGTAAACGTAGATCTGTAATTAACAAAATTACACATTTGTTTTTAAATTTATTTCTTTATGATAAATTATTTTTTCTTCAAATTGTTATTATTATCATCTCGTCTGAGTTTCTGTAGAACATTGATAACACTAATCCTTTCTAAATGAAGTCTTCTCACGACAGATTCCGAGCTGCAAAACGGAGTGGCAAAGGTTCGCACATAGAATGCATAGCAATTTGTTCCAGCGATCTTTATAGTAATCACACGTCAAAATTCAGAAGAACTTTCCTGTAAATATGATGACTAAATATTTGACATCTTGACGCATGGAGTTATTTACAGGAATTAGCTAAACTCAGATATAATGGGGTCGGATAATCCCATTGTTCTTTCGTAACGACATCTTGATTAATGAAGTAGAGTTAATACACCTCGTAACGGATTAACGTTAATGGGGTTCTATGGCGTGCTGAAGACAGGTGAATCTAATGAGGCATATGCTGAATCTTCTTGTTCATGTATCAGTTCATAATCTGGAGAGTTACACAGAAGTAGACATCTGTGATGACATCTTGATAAATATCATATCGTAGTTGAAAAATAATATATATTCAGATTCTGAATAAATTAAATAAAAAGCCCTGAATAGGTGTCTTCTTTCTTATTAGTTGTACATTTTAAAATTGCATATCAAGCATATCATTGCATATCAAGCATGTGTCATTATGCTTTTCAAAAACATCGTGTTTACAATTCTGAAAATTATTTTCCATATGAATATACATGTAGCATTCTTTCTTTTTCATGTGCGCGTTAAGTTACAATCTTCCTTTATTAATCAATATACATACTCATATCTGCTACTGCATAAACATTGATTTTTGAAATGCAAGGCCCCCAAAGAAGATAATGTACTGCCTACAATCAATACGTGCTAAGTTTACACTTAGATTCTTTCAGATATAAAATCCCTGAATAACAATGATAAGGAAAATATTTCCCCGAGAGGCAGGGAAAACAAAAATTCTAAATTGTATATTTATCACGTTATTTGATAATCAATACCAATTAAAGTATACAATTACTTCCTTTTCAATGTGTCGAGTTCCCATTAAAATCTGTGATAAAAATCTTGGAAAAGATGATTAATTTTGGAATTGAGACTTTCGGTCGATCGCCACACGGTGATTTCGGACGTCCACAATGGTATTATTTACATATATAAATCGCCGCTAATGACGAGTGCTCTTTCTACCTTATAAAGCACCCCATTTTAGAGTCGCGTCTCAGTACACTTCCTTTCATTTTCAAAATTCTACCCATGCTACAACATCAATATAACAGCCACGCTCATTGGTTGGTATGAATAATAGTGGGCGGAGTTACTCACCATACTCGTCTATTTTGTGGGAAACAAATTAATGCTTTTATATTTTTTGAAGAGTCGGACGTAATTCATGTGATATTGTGTAAATATTTACTAGAATGAAGAACACACAGTGTATGATGGTTTTTGTCTAAAAATCGCCCCTGACACAAAAACGATTATTAAAGGGTTTGTGTAAAAGACAGACCGTCAGTGTAGGACTTCCACATACACCGGGACCTCTAACCATTGAAAGGAGGTGAGGACACAATAATATTTGTCTACATGATTACTAAGAACAAAAGCGACTAGGACTTATGTATATTCAGAGGTTCTAAGTATGTAGGGATTACCATGCATTTATTGCCTGACCAATGTAATGAAATGGAATAATAATGTACCTATTCAACACCTCGAAGATCTACAAACGAAAGTCATCGCAAGTCAAGTGTAAGCAGACGACAGTTTATGGATAACAATCAGCGATCCATGCAGGTATCAAGCTCCTTTCTTTGTTGATTTTTTTTATTTGTCAAATATGTTCACAATAATTTTAAAATTGTACATTGAAAATTTCCAAGGTGTAAATAATCTCTTTTTGAACAAGTTAATGGTGTGAACGAGTGTAAAGAATCGTGTCTGTTTTGCAGAATTCGAAAAAGAGACTGGAGTCAGAAGTTGAGAAAATCTTAGATGGATATGAAGTCTAATAATGATCCTCCTCAGCCTCGTTCAGGTCTTGTTAGCTCTAAGCACAGTCGTGTCTTCTAGAGAAGTGTTTTATTCTATAGAAGAAGAAAATCAACCTGATTATTTCCTAGGAAAAGTGGCAGAGGACGCAAGCTTAAAGGACCTTGTAAGCACGACTGATGTTTCAGATGTACAGTACAATATACTTTACACCGGTAACAAGGACGCAAATTGGTTCACAATCAACGACAAGACCAGCGCATTGTTCGCCAGTAAATCAATTGACAGAGATGTGATCTGCAAATATTTAACCACTTGTGTTCTTGAATTTGACGTTATCGCCCAGTCCCTGGGCAGTGGCTCATTTTTTCATAAAGTTTCAATATCAGTCACAGTGAACGACATAAATGACAATGTTCCGAAGTTTCCAAATCCGGTTGTGCAGCAAATTGTATCCGAGGCTTCCGTTCTGGGGGCAGCGACTCCGCTTATGGGTGCCGAAGATCTGGACTCCGGAAGTAACGGTATTCAGACCTATCGATTATTGCCAGAAAAGGTTCCTTTCAACTTAACAGCAGAATATTATGCTAATGGAAGATCTCAGCTGCAATTAATCGTTACAGGAAAATTAGACCGAGAAACTAAGAATAATTACAACCTTCTTATTCTTGCCGAAGACGGCGGACAACCGGCTAAAACGGGTACACTGACCTTAAACATCATCATTGGCGATATTAATGATAATCCCCCGATATTTGAGAGGACAATGTACAATATTTCTATCGCGGAGGACGTGGCTCCCCTAACGAGAGTACTGAGGGTCAGTGCAACTGACGAGGACTTGGGTGAGAATGGTCGTGTAATCTACAGATTAAGCGACCATCAAGCTGACATCATTCACAGAACCTTCAAAGTAGAAGCAACAACAGGGGAATTAAAAGTAATCAAAAGTTTAATAGAGGAAAGAAAAGCAAACTATGAAATCATTATGGAGGCTTCTGACAATGCCACAAATCCTTTAATCTCGCAGGTGCCCGTATTTGTCACCGTTTTAGATACACAAAACACTGCCCCTCAAGTTATACTCAATATTTTTCCTAGCGGTGGAAGATCTCTAGATATGTCTGAAAACTCCGCGATAGGAACTGTTTTAGCTTTAATTTCTGTGAAGGATCCAGATACTGGTCCCAATGGTCAAGTGGAATGTGCAATAAACGATGACAATTTTAAATTAAAAAAGTACGACAATAGTGCTGAATTTAATGTACTTTTAGATAAACCATTAGATAGAGAAAAGAAGTCCGTACATCACGTGATTATTAGCTGTAGTGATTCTGGTTCCCCTCCCCTTAATGTGACTACAAACTTTACCGTTCATGTATCAGATTCGAACGACAATCCGCCATTATTTACCAAAAGTGTTTATGAAATGACAGTCACAGAAAATAACCAAATCCCCATAAACGTGGGCCAAGTTCAGGCTCAAGATGCAGATAATACCAAAAACATTACCTACAGCATTGAAAATAGAACTCGTTTTTCTCAGTGGTTTGATATTGATGAAGAAAGTGGTGCAATATTTCTTAATCATTCATTAGACAGAGAAACGTCGCCAGAAATTGAACTTCAAATCAGGGCTACTGATAATGGCTCGCCATTATTAACTGGAAGTGCAATATTTAAAATTAGCGTTGCTGATATCAACGACAATAAGCCAATTTTCCAATCCAAAAAGCTTGAATACTGGGTTCCAGAGGACATTCTAGTTAATACGATGATAGGGTCATTAGACGTTTTTGACTACGACGCAGGTCTGAATGGAAAAATTTCTATCTCTTCTTCATCAATCGACGGGGATAATTCTTTACCTTTCATGTTCCTAGCAAACGGATCTATTTTCACTTCTGGATTATTAAACAGAGAGGAAACGGATAGGTATCGAATTAAGCTCGTGGCTTATGATCACGGATCCCCTTCCCTTAATTCTTCTGTTAACCTTACGATTCATGTACAAGATGTCAATGATAACACGCCAGTAATCCAATTTCCTTCCATCGACACTCCATTTTTGGAGATTCCTTATACTTCAACAGAAAATAGCGTAATTATGAACATACAAGCCTCGGACCGGGATGAGGGGGACAATGCTCGAGTTAATTATATTCTTGAGGGGGACAATGTCACCATGGACATATTTTCTCTTCATAACAAATCTGGTCAGTTGTCATTGAGGCGCGACTTAAGAATCAGCGATGTTGGTGTCCAGAGTTTCTTCATTATAGCCCGTGACAATGGCCAACCTTCAAGGGAAGCCATTAGGGCGTTTGGAATTAAAATTTCTGCACAATCAAACTCTGCCCACCGACTGCCGGAGGAGGAGTCCATAAGATATTACGCAATCGCCATAGCTATCGGCTGCGTTACTATCGTCTTGTCTGCTATCATCATCCTTGCCATCTGTTATGTCAGAAGACGGGACCGCCAGAAAGCCGACACTTCCAACGGAAGTGTGACGTCAAATTCGACGTTGGAAACAGACCTCAGTCACAGCGAAATCCGGATGAACGGCGGGTTCAGCAAGACATACATTCAACCTAGTGTCGCAAAACCAGCATGGCGGCCTCGTGAAAAACAGGTCTCCTTTCAAGAAACGTCAGAATTTAGAGAAAAGGTGAGAAAATTAGAGAAAAAATAGTCCAAATCTCTCTCTCTCTCAAACAAAGGGTGATTTGGGAAATTTATAGATAAAGAAAGTATAATTAAGGATGAAAAAGAAATCGTATACAAATTAAGATGATTCTAAACCAATGTTTAAATAGGGTTTTGAATGATATAAGGCGATCTTAAATCTCTTATTTGTTGAGAAAGGCAAGGCAGAGTAAAGGATGTACTCTACACGAATGTGTAATCAAAAGCACTGATGCTCTTCAAAAGGTAATGACTAACGCCTGTAATTCCGGTTTCCTTGTTTAATTTAAGGGTATATGAATGAGATTCAAAAAAAAATTGTGATAAAATTTTCAGCCCAATTTTAACATTCAGTTGTCGGCTTGAGAAAATTTATTATTGCACTAGATCCAAAAACCAGAAAATTTTAGTAAACAAATGTTTGAAAATTAAAGTAAGGCAAAGTTCCCAGGAACTTGTACCTGAAAAGGGGCTTTGTATAATACCTTTTTTGTATGTCATATATTATCTTTCACAATCTACACACAAAAACATCAAATAAAATTCGACGATAAGAACCAATATATCATTTATTAGTTCATTTTGTCACCCTGAATGTAATGCTGCTATTTATGAAGTTTAAAGTTAATTTAAAGGTATTGACTAGCTCCGGATTTTCTCAAGCATTTATCGTCACAGAAAAGTCAGTATAAATTGAATTAAATAAAAGAACACTTTCAGGAATTGGATAATGATGTTTGCAAAAATCTTGTTAAGAGTTTTTGTGTCAAATGCGATTTATGACGTTAGATTACGATGTAATCGGATCTCATGGTACGTAAGTACCTTACAATATACGGAAAAATTCTACATTATTTACGATAGAGCACCAAATGAATGTTTGTTATGTGTATTTAAGCAACAAAAACATTAAAATGTCGAAGTTTTAAGAAAGTTGTTAACAAAATAAAACCCTTTCCGGCAAATTGTAGAAAGTCCCATGCTGTGCTGTTGCGTTTTGACACGGGGTCTTTCCGTCAGTTTTAAACTCTCCAGCGCCAAAGCCCACTTGAAGCTGAAAATTATTTCAGTTGTTTAGCTCGGAAAGTAATAATAAATGTATCATGTTTTTATGGGGCGTTTTTATTATATTCATACTCTGATATTTAGTTTGGGCTCCGTATACTTTGTAGTTGTTCTTCAAAGCAGAAAATAAACTCCACATTAAGTGTTATAAAATTCTACATACAAAAATGGGATCAAAAGGCTTATCTAAATACTGAATATGGGTCTCGGGCTTAAAAGAAATAAAGAATTGAACATCGTTCATTGATTAACCCAGTAGGTTCCTTTAATGTATGTCTTCTTTTTGCCTTCATTTGTATTACTAGTATTCTATTCCACATGGTCAATGATCGTGAGTATTAAGCTGGTCCACGCCGTACAATTACAACTGAAGTATAAAATTCTATTGAACTGGGAAAGTTCTAAAGAAATTTACATTCTTGCTATTAAAATCTTTTGTAAGATTTTTAGCACAAGTTATTCTAAAAAAAATATTAAATAAATAAATTTAATAAAGAATCAATATCTCATAGCAATAAAATTCTTGCTTTTGTCTTTTGTTAATTCAATGTTAATCTATTGCGAGGTGTCAAAAAAGTGCCAAAAAACCTAAGGAACTTAGAACATGCGTGAGGCATTGAGTATAAAATTTTTACTGAAAAATGCACACCCAGGTTTGGTTTCAATACGTGTCAACCGATACAAAACCCCATTTACCAAATGCATTTCGTGACTCGAAAAGGTTATATGTGTTTTCTAAGAACTTCAGGCCTTTCCCACTAATATTTTTCCTGTCAAATTGATTTTTTTAAAATTAGGTATTTTTTTCATGGCCACAAACAGAACGTTATTAAAAG
The DNA here is from genome assembly GCA_003671525.1 of Saccostrea glomerata. Taxonomy (NCBI): domain Eukaryota; kingdom Metazoa; phylum Mollusca; class Bivalvia; order Ostreida; family Ostreidae; genus Saccostrea; species Saccostrea glomerata. Next base: position 948,189 of record PRKT01000126.1, read on the forward strand.
TGCATTCTGAAACAGCAGGTGGAAATTCGCGTTATCTCTTTCCTGGGTACCTGCGCATTTCGATTCAATCAACCGCACGCATTTCACGCTAATTCGCATTCTTATAATGTGACACGAGCAAAATCCTTCGAAAAAGACAACCTCTGAAATCGAATATTGTAATTAATAAGTCATTAGGAAGCTGGTGAGAGTTAATGGCGAGCACGTGTTGTTACAGCGTGTTTTACAAGGATTATCTATTTTGCGGAACTACTCGGCACCATGCGATGAGTCGTAAAAACATCACGTGAAGTTGCGTCCGACGCGAGCGCCAAGGCTTGTCCGCACTAACAAGGATGTGTTTTATCGCGCCCAGTGAATAATAAACCGGCCCCTGAACAAATATCCCTCTAATTGGGTTCATATAGAGAGATAGTGTAAAATACACAGAGAACATGAATTGCCGATTTGCCAAAATGTATTGGCGAACACGACTTGTATCAAGAAAATCTGTTCACAAAGACCTTTCATTACTTTGGTACAATAACTTGCCACCTGATGATATAAGAGAAAATTAGCAGAAGAAAGCTAATAATATACCCATTAAAAAGATTTGACAGTATTATTTGGACCCCTCTCTTCAAAGTGTTTGCAATCCAATGCTCTCTTTTCAGTCAATTCTTTAACTTTTCTCGCTGCCTTCAAACATGAACAGACCATTAAAATATTTTTAAATTGTTATCTAAATGGAGACAAATGATACATTTCCGACAGTATATAGATAAATATTTAATATAAGTTTTTAACTTCGATTTTCTGTACAGTTGTAAATGGAGCCAACTCGTGAAATTCGTACTCGTGAATAAGCAATTCTGAATAAGAAAGTATTTGTAAACCATGGTTCCATATTCTTTGTATGGTCTGCAAGTACATTCAGTATTTCAGCAAAGTACCATGAATGTTTACCAACTGAGCAAAGTTATTCTTTTAGAGATCAAAGGTTCCTCAAATGTTGAGTCGTTAAAGATATTGCAATGAACTTTTCGCATGTGTCACAACATTTATATTCACCTGCCAATTCATGGCAACAGCTCCAGTTCTCGTGAAATTGTACATTTTTGGACTTTATATCTCTAGGAATAGAACTAATATTAAAGGAAATTTATTTGAGAAATATGGCAAATTTAAAGTGTTATTCATGTAGTGCCATTTCCGACCTTAGAACTTCTAATATAAGTTTAGTTCAGTTGTGTTGAACAAAAATTAGTGTATTATAATTGTTTATTTGTGCTATGCACTAACGGTCAGTAATCTGTTAATCAATCATGGCAGTTTATTGCATAAAGTAATTTAATGGTTTAATTTTTTTTCAGATGAGTAGAAGCCCTCAAGAACCAGAAGTTGTATCTGATGACGTAGTTATTTGGGACTGGGCTGCAAGCGAAGCTGGGGAGAACTATTACCCAAATAGTGATATGTATTCATCGCTACAGAGGAAAAGGCAGATTCCGAACCTTTATAGCAAGAACCAGATGGAATGGGCCTCTGACAGCGAGAATGCGCAATGGACCCCTAACTCTGATGTGGTAAGAAAAGCGTTTAGCCATTCAGTCAGGATTAATTACAACTCTCCACTTATTGATAGTGTTATTCAAACATTGATATTCAATATCAAAATATTTTCATAATTCATTATCGCTATCAGTTTACACTGAAAAAGAACATTATAAATGTACACATGAAATTAAATTACTAGCTCTTTATTGACAATGTATTCAAAGGAACAAGGAGGGTTTGGTTTTATTCGGACTCTTATAGTTATTAAGTGCTGTTGATATTCGATTGTGAATATATCACAAATAAGACAAAACTTTGAAGTAACAGAACTCGTAAAAAGTTTATAATCCCCAGTCTACACGGTAAAGGGTACCTTAATCCCAACGTGATAGGACAGAAATAAAAATAATTCCTCATAAAACCAATAAAGAAAGAAATTGGATTCCTTTATCGAACCATTTTGCAGACCGTTTAGCACTTTTGTTTGGTGAAGTGCCATCCTTTCTGATTTTTAAATCATTTTCGCCTCTCCAAACAAATGTCCATTAATCGACCGAGCCATATCGAAATATAATCCTCATTTGTCCAGCCCATAACCAGTGAAAACAATTTTTATCTGCCGGTCGATTTTGGTCCATATTTACTTGGTAAATGTAGTTTGACAGATCAAAAGTGTGAAGGAGATACCAGGAGACTAGCAAAGACAGGTGAAATCATAAAGGTTTCAACATCTGTCGCATTTACATAACTTTAAATAAACAAATGAAATTGGTTGTACGTGTTTTCTGATTTGGCACAGATTCGCATATATATCCTCAATTTCATAGTTGGTAATTTTTTCAGTTTTTCAATATGCACACTTATATCAACCCTAACTATTTGTAAACTTCATGTCCAAATAAAACGAGATAAAAGGTCTATAGTTATTCTTCATTAGAAATTTTAAAGATCTGCTTTTAATTTAAAATACCTTTTATACAATAAAGTTTTATTGGCCGTTTGTTCTTTATAGAGGAGTAGCTGCAGATCTGTAGCTCTCCGAAAAAAATATATCGATAGGCCGGAGAACATGAACGTCATATGATTTGCTCACATTTCGAATAGCATTTTGACGGTGTATAATAATGGTAGTGAAACCAAGCTTACATCAGTGAATTTTTTATAAAAATAAAGATAATCAAAAATCCCAGCGTCTAATATCTACATTTGTAAATGACATAATACTAACTTCCTTTGATTTTGATTGTATGTTTACATGATGTTTAAATTTTTTTTAGATGATATGACGGCTGCTTTGAAATCGGATTGTCGAAGAAAAATTTAGGAAAAAGTGAACTATAGCATAAAAACTTTTTGTACAATATTTTCTACATTGTATGGATCAGCATTAACAATCTATAACAACGCAGTTTTCCATTCTGCAGAAGTATGGTTTTGTTTCAAAATTGATTTTTTTATATAAATGACATGAAAAAAAAAAATGGAGATGACAAAAATCACCTAGATACACTGAGAGGTGGAAGCTTACAGTAAAATTTACCATCCACACCAGGATAATATGTATTAAACATCGATCCTTGCCAGCAGCAAGCAACCTATAATTAAGGTAAGACCTATACCTGACATAAAAAAAATTAATGAAGGTATCCAATATGCATCTGTATTGAATTTTTCTTAGTAACATGCCTGAATGTTTAGAATATAAATTGGAAAATCCAGGTATTTGTTTTCTACCTGCACAAAGATGTAATATCTAGTCTAAGAATGAGTGACACCTTTTTGTGACTTCGCTTAATCTCAGAGACCCCTGCCTTCAGATGAAATCAATATTTGTTTAAAAAACACAGTTGAACAAACCTAGAGGAGAGGAATCAAAATGGAGGATAAAAGACTTCCTTTTCAATAGAATTATTTTTTTCCTAAAAAAGTCGAATATTGATGTTTTCTTGAGAGCTAGCTATTTAATACTGTTGTGTGATTAAACAATGTTAGATGAAGTTAAAAGGGTTTGAGGTACATGTAATACAGACAATCGCTCGGAAAACTAGACTAGCATGACTTGTGATTGATGATGTCTACCGGCATTATTTCCTGAAATTCAATATGGCCGACGAAGATTCTTTAGTACATAATTGCATCACTGAATCCCAATTTAACGAAACAACATCAATACGAATGAGATTATGCACGACTGTACTAATACGTGTGATCTTTTGTGCTGTTTTCAGGTTGTGCACCCGTTATCTACCTCACGACCGACGTTCATTGTTGGTCAACGGCGGGCGCTCGGCTGCGGAGTCAGAAGACACGTGACTGGGTGTCGAACCGGGAAAGGAGGACCGTCAATGAATTTAATCAATCATCTTAAAAGATGTACATGAAACATGAGTTATTTGCCAGTGTCTTTCATTTCATGAAGAGAAGAGAATGCATATTTTTATTTATTCAGTATTATACATGTGTACATTTACTTATAATTAATGTCAATGAATACTGTAATAAAATTATTCAAAGACTATGTTGAATTTGTTTGAAAACGGACTATACTTGCAGATGCTTGGAAATATGAATAGATCGAAGTTAAGCATTGTGACATGTAGCACAGAGACTATAGAATTCATTATATAGCTTAAATGACTATCATATGCTTATCTGGCTATGTATTTTTTGAAAATGTCCAGAAATCATGTACTTCCCGGCTCTCTCGTTACTCGTTACTAAGTGATGGCAAAACATTGACGCTGTAGAAATTATGACAAACAAATCCACGTTTTGACAGTGTCTTCATTTTTAGAACCTAGCCCCCCTCCGTCTGTTTGAAGAAAGTACTGTACAGTGTACTTGTACAATATCCCAGTGATCTTGACATTAAAGAGACCACAGAGTCTGCCACTTTTGTTTCATATTTGGATATTTTACTGACTACAAACGATAAAGGCCAACTAGTAATTAAATTGTATGAAAAACGAGATTATTTGAACTTTTCCACGCCGACTTTTCTTATGTACGTATGTATAGTAATATTCCACTATCACCATGCATGATTGTTTACACCACTTAACTTGGCATTCTCCGAGTATAAGATCAGACTTTTAACCGAGACAAATCTTACTGATAAGTTGATTTTACAGGGAATTCAACAACCTTTATTAAAGTCAACATTTTGTAATTTCTATGGTTATATTTACGACAATGTTAACAAATATAATTTTACATTCTGTCGTTCATGTATTTGGCTGGCTTTATTGTCTCATACCAATTGAAAGGTCCCTTCTTTATGACGTACGGAATGTTTCGTCTACCAGAACAATACAACAGAGGCCAGGGCGGGTGTGACCGGTGAGCAGGAGATACTTTCTTCTCCGAGGCACCTGATCCCACCTCTGGAATTTCCCAGGGTTTGTGTTAATGCTCTCTTCACAGATTTGTATTGTTTTAAGATTTTTTTATAAAGATCGGTCACTGTTCTATAGACTCATCTTTTTTTTTTAAATGGAAATAATATTTTAATTTAATCTTTTTATTTGTTAATTTATAATCTTAAGTCATTGACAAGCTGGGGAAAGTATAAATTACACGAAAAAATATACCCATAGTGGGCGACAAAAAATCGTCGGCGGAAATCGAAGGCTTTAACAACGCTTGGATCTGTAGCTCTCTGCTTTACCTGTCCGAATTTTCTCAAGCAGAGAGCTACAGTTCTGCAGCTTATCTGTCCGAATTTTCTGAAGCAAAGAGCTACAGTTCTGCAGCTAGTGTTCATGTTAGGACCATTACACGCTGAGTTTGGACTTTCAGTAAGGCGTGGCATTCTCGACGTTACCTAATTAGCTTCTGAAATTTACACAGCTTCCCTTCACTGTTGAAATATACATATGATAGAAATGCGGCCGAGTGTCAAGTGGTGTAGTAAATAGCAAATTAAAAGTTCTCTCACGGCACAGAGGTGGGACATAAGTCGTCTCATCGTTATCAACAACAATTTTAAGTTCCTGATGTTATTAATTTCGTAACCAATGAGAATCTACTAGTATTCGCCATTACGTAGCGCCGAGAAAGTCACGCCCTACTGAAAGTCCAAAGTAAGGATAAAATCCTAATAACATTTACGCTCGCTCTAATTAATAAAATTTTTAAAATTCTTATCACTTCATATAGTTATTGGAATAAATTTCCAAGGTGCGACAAAGAAGACTTGAGTGCTCGTGTTTACAAAATCAGGGATATAAATTATATAACAGCTGTAATTTATTTCTCTGATAATCATGTAAGGCGAATCTCATGAAAAATCAATCATTTTTTTTTTCTAAGTTATAGAAAGCTACGAACAGGATAAACCTTTTTCTTATTTTTACATTTCTATGCAACAAAGTGTGAACAATGGTCGATTTAAGGTAAGTCACTCCTCAAATTTGTTATATCAAGGAATTTTTGGGAAGTATATTTTGGATAAGTACTCATATAGTAATATTTACATTTGCAAATGTTTTCCTTTATATAAAACTACTGAAAGCAAGCGTTTTTATAACTGTGTAAATACAGGTTCGGGGTCAAGAGGTCATAGATGTGCGTTTGGATAAACGTTTGACGTAATCTCTGTGTGACGTCATAAAGGGTCAACGCGCGTTTAGTGGATTACATACATACCGTTGGGTTTGAAAAATAACGCATTTCTCACGTTAAAAGTAACAATCAGGCAAATTTAAAGTATGAATAAGTCACAAATGTAAATATAAGTAATAAGGGATACCTTATTTCTTAATTACTCAAAATCGCAGAGAAAATAGGGGGTCAGTGTGCATCTTACTGATCTATGGTTCAATTAAGTTGACCTTTTTGCACTTAAATTTTAACTCTTTGATTTATTACTTTATCTCTAATTTTAATTTATCAGATGTAACTACGTTAATAAATTTAATCTTATTTTACATAAAATAGTTTAAATAATATT
>PRKT01000126.1:960043-1018676 GCA_003671525.1 Saccostrea glomerata
ACCAGAATGACATACTGTTATAATGTTTTTTAAATATACTGGATATGAAAAGCAAAATATCTAACAACGTAATGGATTTTGAAACTTTGAAAGCAGACCTTGACAGTATATTATGACTTTGAGTATAGAAAACCCCAATCGCGGCACGATGTTGTTCAAGAGAATTACCCATTATCAAAAATTTTAGTTATGCTATATCTTAAGTTTGGTTTGCTTCTGGGCCGCCTTGAGATGGGATTTAGTGAGTTTGTAATTATTTGGCAATATATAAGATGTGTCAATTCAAAATAAATGGAAAGTAAAAAAACGCAAAACAAGTAAATTGTTTGTTGATGTTATGTAAACCCATGGCGTCTTATTTCATATCTAGTTGGATAAAATAAATCCCAATTTTGCGTTTTGATATGCCCCCTTTTCACTGCAATAAAGGCTACCTCCAATTTTCTTTTCATTTTTTATAAGAAGAATGAAAATTACATGATATATGTGAAAAACAAAACATTTCATCATGTTTTTTTTTTAATTTTCAATTTCTTTTTTTTTTGGAGAGTTTTACTATGTAATTGTGTATAAAAACACGAAATATGGTCCATATCTTGACAGTGACCCCATTTGACTACAATAAAGGCAATGTAACAAAATTTTGTTCTAATTTTTCTTAGCATAATACATACAAAAATATTTCCAAAAATTAAAAATTTTTATCATTCCGTTTTCGTAATTTTCAACTAGATCGGGCCTCGTTAAGAGGTACAAATTTTTAGCAGATCTAGAACCACCACGAACTCTGAAAACAGAGGTGGGATAAGTTGTCACAGATAAGTAAGCATGCTGACCGGTCACATTCGCCGTGAGTGCTTTGTCATGATCAGGTAAATGGAAAATCCTTAGATAAATTCAGTGTAAAAAATTTTATGAAGACGTTAGTCAATATTCCACCTAAAAGAAGTAAATTCATGTTTCGATTATTAGATTAATAAAATGTAGCGTTTAAATGAGATTGTTTGTAGCCTTGTATCATCTTATTTATCAATAACCTACATGTACCTTGTTTTAGAAACCGTACGTTCGTAGCGCAAGCTAATGTGTATTGAATCCATTGGGAGACAAACTCTGTATCAGTCTCTTTCGTTAGCAAAATATGATAAAGGTCTAGATTTGACAGCTTTTTTAGTGTCTGTTATTTTAATTCGAAGTTTAAGGGCTATAAATTACTGAATCAACGACGGAATGAAAAGGAATATTATCAACTGATAAAACGTCGTCGATGTACATGTAACTTAATGTAGGAATGGGGGAGTCATCTTTTTAAGTAAAATAATTTTATCAAAATTTTAGAATACAAAAATACCTCTTCTTTTAGGACGATTTTACCCTTACTTTGGACTTTCAGTAGGGCGTGACTTTCTCGGCGCTACGTAATGGCGAATACTAGTAGATTCTCATTGGTTACGAAATTAATAACATCAGGAACTTAAAATTGTTGTTGATAACGATGAGACGACTTATGTCCCACCTCTGTGCCGTGAGAGAACTTTTAATTGGCTATTCACTACACCAGTTGACATTCGGCCGCATTTCTATCTATATATTTCAACAGTGAAGGGAAGCTATGTAAATTTCAGAAGCTAATTAGGCAACGTCGAGAATGCCACGCCTTACTGAAAGTCCAAACTCAGCGTGTAATTCTTCTAAATACTACCATCTTTACATTCCAATAAAGTGTTGTAGTACCCGATCTCCAAAATCAACTATATTTTTTTTTAATAAAAACCCAAGCAATGCTATAAATGAAATTGATGCTATTCATTGTTAAACATCTTAAAATCATCAATTAACATACATAAAGAAATTGGATTTAATTAAAAATACAAAAAGCTCGTTTTATTACGATATATTTACATTTGCAAATGTTTTCCTTTATATAACACTACTGAAAGCAATGCGTATCTATAACTGTATAAATACAGGTAGGGGGTCAAGAGGTCATAGATGTGCGTATAGATAATCGTTCGACGTAATTTCTCAGTGACGTCATAAAGGGTCGACGCGCGTTCAGTGGATAACATACATGCCGTTGGGTTTGAAAAATAATGCATTTCACACGTTAAAAAAGTCACAATCAGGTAAATATAAAATACGAATAAGTCACAAATGTAAATATAAGTAATAAGGTATCATTTTAAAACATCTATCGGGCTATAAATACGGGTTGGTACGAGATTAAATTCATCATAAAGCCCTTCGGGCTTTATGGAATTTAATCTCGTGACCAACCCGTATTTATATCCCGATAGATGTTTAAAAATGATACCTTATTTCTTAAATAGTATACATGTAAATCATTTCATACAAAGGTGTTTCAGAGCTTTTAAAGTCAAGTTGCATACTCCTATGCGTATTTGCTACCCTTTTTTCATTAACACAATCGAACATCATAAAATTTAACCGCTGGACATTTTTTATCGGAAACATTAATGCCGCAAATTTATGTTCATCGCAGGAAAATAGATAAAACTCGTTTTTGACGCTATTAATTCTTTTACAATTTCCCTTCCCTATGGGGAATTGCACGTGTCGTCTGCCGGGTATCCATGCCAACAGGTGGACGACACCTAATTTTGGCGGGAAATAGCGATGTGTTTTTTATCCATTCTTTACTCGATTTAAGACAGCTGTCATTGATTATGTATTTACTGATCATATGGTGGCTTTTAATGTATTTTTCGATGAATTCAAATCAAAGGCAGCCCTATACAATATCCTGGTGCCACCGTCTCCCCGATGGGAATTTATTAGATACCTCAATACCGTGATCAAAACATCTATTTTTCGAATTGATGTTCATAATGATAGTAAATAATATCCCACTGCTGTGTAATTAAATTAATATTGGAGACCGTAACAAGCTTGTCCTCTGGGTTAATATGATTTATAACGTAGTGGAATCAATTACAATAACTGCAACAAAAACAGACGTCGGTGCCATTAGTTCAAGATTATCTTTTTCATCTAGAAAATTGGCATAATATATATATATATATATATATATATATGTATTTTTCATGAAATGCACACTGATATAAAGAAGAGCATAATTTCCAATTTTTTATTTTCTTTTCAAGTTTAATCAGTAAATTGCATAAAAATAAATGTCCGGAATACATGAGGGCCTTTGATTTGCTCCCATTGGCCTACTTAGTGTGACTGATATTTTCTATGACATATACACCGGAGCGATACGTTATATTAGATAGCTTTTTTTGCTATTAATCACAAAAAGTGCATCTAACAAGTGAAAAATCAATCAGTCTTCACTCGATTTACGTAATGAAGTAGAAAGTTAATCGTGCATTCCGGCTATAGATTATACAATGGTAGCGAAAAGCAGAAAGGTTACTTTGCATGTCAAAAAATTGTCATTATACATAGTCTTATTTCCTATCCCAAAACAGAAATAAGAAATCTTTATAGAATTATTTTTCAAACTAATAAGAAACTTAAACGTCGACAATGAAATGATATTGTCTGTATGTATACCTGAGTTGAAAAATCACACGACAAGACTCTTTTATATGATTTAGAGCAGAATTGCACTACTTATATAAAGGCATACAATATAGCTGAAAGTACTGGGTATACGAGTCTTCATGTCAATTGAAGCGTTTTTAAAAGGCCAGAATCTATATATAATGCGGTTTTAATGGAACTAAGTCTTGTCTCAGGGCAAAGGCAGATGGGGTTTCCTTAAGTATAATCCACCAGAAGACAAAAGACGAACCGGATGACAGAATGTTTGTTTTATCAGGAATTCTTTGTGTTTTTCCTTGATCTCCTGAAATCGAGATTCCGAATGATGAGTTAGCATACATTATATAGAAAGCGACGTTTGTAACCTTTAAATTTATTGCTAATGCACCAAGTGAATGATTTCATCATCACTTTTGCAGCAACTCTCCTCATCAGCAATATCAATATTTAATATAAGCAATTATTGGCGAACAAAATACATTAAATCTGAACTGACAAACTGATAAAACGTGTTCTTTCCGCGAACCTTTTTTATTTACTAAAGAAAGAGTTTGAAAAGTTTGGGCACGTGGTTCATATCTTTGAATAACATCACGTGAATCTCGCAAAACGAATTTATTTCATTTTACGATCCCGACATAGAGTCCTTCGAGGAATATTAGATTGTCGTCTGTTTATTCCAGATAGAGGAAAAAATTGCAGATTTGCTCTTCGAGATAAGGGTGAATTTGCATGCATTAAAACAGCCATGTGACACGCAACTGAAAGAGACTGTGAAATTAATTTGATACTGGCCATTTCTATTTCCATATTCGGTCGCTATTAACCGTGGATAATGTCCGTAAAATGGCAAAAGGGATGCGTTATTTTGCCAGTGAATGTGAAAATTGAATCGCAGATTGGGGCGTTAAGCCATAAAGATATAATAAGGCCATGATAACCAATTTATATCAGAAATGACCAGTAGGATGAAAGGGAACACTCAACATTCACATTTCGTAAAATGTCAACGACTCAGCTTTTGTATAGAACCAAAGTTACATTTTATTATCCAGGGGATAAGGACAAAGATATCATTAGTTTTAGAATTTTTTGAACTAATTTGGAATTGAAATGAAAGTCAATTTTGGAATTGATTTCAGTGAAATATTTACAGATTTTCATGATGAACATCAGTATAATGTACATTTGGGTTGTTTGTATTATATGCAAATGCTTCAGTATAGATATGAAAAAAGAGGGAAATTTTAAATCATTTGATATAAAAGTACTTTGATTAATGTTGCAAGTTGTTAAGGAGTTAATACCATTATAATTATACTTGTCAAACACTAAGTACAAGTACATGTATAGCATTCCTGTCAGTGTAGCGTTGATTAAGTCAACTTTCAAATTACACCGAGACTATCGGAGCTAGGATGGGGCCCCAATAATTTAATTTATTTTTTTCATTAATAACAACAGAGCTACATCTGTATAATAATCTTTTTCCCCGCAAGATGCATATGAAAATTTAGAAGATAATTTTTTTTGAAGAAATAGAACTATTGTCAAGTTCAAAGAACAGAAGTCGGTACAGTAACTATGGTAACAAAAGTCATACAGCAAAGGGATATATGCACAAAATCCTCGAACGGTTGTTGTGATTGTTTTGAAGATATTTTATTGCATAATTCATACAAAGGGATATGTAACAAGTTCTTTCAGCTTAGAAAAAAACCTTTCACTGTAAAATATACAATAATTATAACTTAAGTGATTGTAAAACGCATTATTTACAATTGTGATGAAAAGAATGTTCTATACATATTCATGTATATTCAAAATATTTGACGGTCCTTAAGATATACAAACGTACAGACGGCAGGCAAGAAGATATCCTGTTTTGTTGTTTATGTAACGTCAGGTGTCTGTAGTTCTTTTTTGCCAAAAAGTATTATTGGTTCTGTAATTCGTGCTTTTGGATTATATGTCCTATTCGAGATATGATCTGTCCAGCTTCCTTATAGTCAGCCACAGTTACAATTTGTATATAATACATGTATTAGTTACAACCTTTGTGCTTTGTAATCTTTGGTCCTCATCTAGTAATTCCATTCAAAGCTAATGAATATACATGTACTAGTATTACAGAGCAGTTAAATGATTTGTTCACAACGCACTTTGGGCATACATGCCATGCGAGATAACTCTAAGGAAGAGAAGAGGTACGAAAGATTCACTATCCAGAGTTGTCTTCCGTTACGCTCCGTTGTGGGATGGACAACTCGGCAAAGCCCCTATTACAATTTTGAGCATACCGCACTAATTCAGTGTTCATCGTGAAGGTAGTCGTAAGATATCTTCCATATTCGGCTTGATCGTAGCAAATTGCAAAACTTGGCGAATGATTTGAGCCAGGGCATATTTCAAAGCGTTTGAAGCCCAAACACTGCCACTGCACTCATACAATTTTGGTGCGACTTTTGCGAATCTTATACCCCATTCATACGACATGATTTGCATACCTCAGTAAATTTTACTAATATGTAAATTTATTCACATGCGCAATTCTTGTCGTATGAACTGATTTGCTCATATGCAAATTCTGCCCAGTTGAGTAAATTTACACCTGGTCAATACTAGGTGCAAATTAACTTTTGCATACATGTTGTCGCAAATTATTAGTTCATGTGTGTAAATTTTGTCATATGAACACGCAGCAAATTTACATATGTATGTATTTGGTTTGTTTATTGCATAAATCTCCATTTCTAGTATTGTTTCGGTTGTGTATGCATTGTTGTAAAAAACCTGGATTTTTTATGGTCATCCTTGCTGTACTTCAACGAAAACTAAAAGTGAAGTGAGTTTTCATAAGGGTACTGCTTTAAAGTCTACGCTGGGTTGTACTAGCAAAGTACTTTCCACAACTTCTTTTTCAACTCTAAAAACAAGGATGCATATATCTCCAGTCTTCTCCGAGATATATCTGATTTTGCAAAAACGCATGCATCTTGCACCCTTTCTGGCAAACCTATGCTTATGCCTCTAAATTATACAAATATAACTCAATGAATAGTGTAGTTCCCCTACTATTCAAGTAGTCTGCATGGGAAATCCGAATGCCCCGGAGCTATGATAGGAATATGAGTTACATTAATCGCCCGGGCTTCATTACAGATAAGCTCTTGTCGACTTACATCTACATTTGCACTGTAGAATTCAGATTTATTGTTGGAACTTAAAAATGATGCAGAATTTTATAAATAAAGGACCTGACCAAAATACGCTCAAAATCTCAGGATCGAACGTCTTTAAGTATCCTCCCTGGCACTTGATGGCATCATAAATTTCTTAGGGATTCGTGTTTATTTCCTATTCACATTTGTTTTGTAGAATTTTTAGATCGAACAGCCATTTCATTCTCCTGGAAAAGACATATGAAAAGAAACTTCACATTGACCTCGCAATCTTGATGTACTGTAGATTTTCAAGCATCAAAAAGATTTCCAGTCGCCCTTTATTTTGCTGAAGACGCCAACCAGTAGATGGCAACATGCAACCTTTTTTTACTCTTTTTTAGGACCGGGGTCAAAGCATTTTCCAACATTAAACAATGATTTTAATTAATTTTCCTTCTTTGTGTTTAATTTTTTTCCTTAAAGTAAATTAGTTGTTTGTTTTTGTTCGTTTTGTTTTTTTTTTTTGTACCAAAAATAAGTGAATCGGATTTCCCCCTAGTTTCTTTGAGGAACAAAAAAGTTAGTCTTATACCCAAATACCTAGTACATGTAGTAACAAAATAACCTTTTTCTATAAAAAGAAATTCACAATTCTAAATCTTATGTATCTCCTTAATTTAAATGAAAATATAAGGATTTACTAACAGTACATAGATCACGTCCGAACGCATATAGCAAATTAACTTTTACTTATGTGTCTAGATTTACTCATAAGCAAATTTTCGTCCTATGAATTGGGTATTAGTAGTAGAAGTAGTACTAGCAGGGACCTATATACTAAGTGTTAGTATACAGGTCCCTGGTACTAGCGACACTGCGAGTGTCCTTTATAAGTAAATTCGAGTAACTGCAAGTGCCCTACGAGTTACTGCGATATTCTTCGATTTGATAGGAAATAATGTACGACTTTCCCGCGAATGTGATAAAAAAGACGATTAATGGCAAGTCTTTTACCAGTACTGTACGACAGTGTATTGCACAGTCCTAAGCTTATGTGGTGATTTTATGAAAAGATGTCGCTTCCTTTTTTTTTTTTTTTTACTTTTTAAAAATAATTCGTAAATAATCCGAAGAAGAAAAAAAGTAAAAACGAACAAAAAACAGGATAAACTTAAATTAAATTTTTACTTTATCTTTTATTATTATTGAAGGGAACGCTTTTATCGATAATGTACGACTCTTCAGAGGAGTTCTTGTTTTCTACGGTGTGTCCAATCCATGGTCATTTTTTAGTTAAACGTAATTATTAGTGTTAAATTTAATAAATTTTTAGTCCTTATTTTCCTTTTTTTTAATTTTTGTCTGCATTTTAAATAATTAATGATCTAGGAAATATTTGCTTTAATCTTTATTTTTTGTGAAAAAGGAAGAAATGCGAATAATCAAAAGATTAAAAGTTCTCATTTTCCGGGTGTGGGGAAATTTTAATATCTTATGAACATGAAATGCAATATCCACAAGGATATGTTTTCATAAATATAATTCATAGTCGTGCATTTGCATTTGAGTAGTGGGTTTTAAATTCACATAATTATAATTACACAGATTTGACGGGTTTTAAATGTATTATCCTTTCTTGAAATCATCTTTCAAATGTCTAGTGTCTTGCCCATGGAAGTCAACAACAGACAGAGCTAAAATAAACATGTTCTTATAGATATTCCGGCCTTTAGAGATTGTAGAAACACCCTACTACAGTTCCAGTTCTATAGATCACAACTCTGAGCAACATCTAAGTCTGAATCACTCTATATTCCTGTATGATATTTTATTTTGACAGTGCTCTAGACTGACAGCCCTGCAGTGAAAAGCAAACAATGCGCTTTTCAACATCTCTTTTTTAACAAAGATTAACAGATTTTGGGGAGTGTAAAGACTCTTTTGTTATACCGAAAGGAGAAAATAATGAAAAAAGGAGTTGTTTGGAAGCACTTTGTCCGTAGGCTTGCTATAAAATGGGTTACACCGTCTTACAGATGGCTAAGAAAAACTAGGTCGTCAGTGAAGCAATTCTTTGTTTGCATTTTAAAAATATTGAAATTAAAGAACATACGAAAAATATATTATTTGGACCCACGTTGATAATTTTGTTCAAAGCTAAGATTATGTTGAAAGTTTTTTAAATCTAATTATATGTAATATGGGTTTGGTTTTTTATGATGATTTGCGCACCCTTATATTTACATTGCAAGTACACAAATCACGGGGATGTTCCTATTTTCTAAGAACTCGTTTTAAGATTTTAAATGCTGAACTGATAAAATACCATTCGTGCATTTAAATCTTGACTTCTATAATCAAACAAACATATTTCCCTCGTTTATACATCAAATCTATAATTTACAACAAAAAATTTTCGAATAACTTTTGGCGACAGTGGGAGCGTGCCGCGCCATTAACGCTGAAAAGTAAATTGCTGTTTGATAGGGCGCCCGTCACACAGTATTAAACACCCTAATAAATTCAATTTATTCCTGATAGCGCCTGATGGTCAAACATTAAGAACATGTTTGGTACAGATATCATGGCACTATCTGCGACAGTCATCAGTCCTCGGTCAACATCAAAAACTCCCGAGGACACTTACTGTCCAAGAGTTCCGCATCAAACTGACCTCATGTTGAGCTCTGTATAGAAAACCGAAACCAGTCCACATTCTACAAAGCGTAGTTTTTATTTTATCAATTAATGTTCATTCACACAAAATAAAAAGGGTGTTAATCATGGTCATTATACCTTTTGTTTGAAGCCATAATAAACCCCTGTGTTGACTACTGATGCTTTTTACTGTAGTCTATAAATCCATGGATACATGCATTATGCATGAAAATTCTGAAACAGTATTCCAAAAGTTTGTTGTGTAAAATGACACATACAGTAACAGAATCAGGTGCACCTGTCATTTAGAGCATACCCAAACTTGTTATTTCTTGTCTTTCAATATAACGGAAAAACTGTATATGATTTTGCCAAAATGTGCTTAAAAAGCAATAAATGAAGTGTTTGTGACATGTTGTTCTCATTTTGAGTTTAGAACTGTTCGAAATACAAAACCGGATATCAAGTTTTATAGTCAAGTTTTTAATCGAGTCATTGGGTTATCTTCTCAAGATAAACTTGAGATTGTATAAACCATGTGATCAGTTCCCATATAAAGCTGTTTAATTCAAGATTTTTCAGGTATCAATACAAGAAAGATATGGTTACTTGAGAATGTACATTACGCGGAAAAATAACAAGCCTCCGGGGCCGCCGTTTTCTTTTTCTGTCTGTACTCTGTAATTCATCTCAGGCTAATGTCACACAGTTTTCAGAGATCAAGCAGTGAAAAGACCACCGAACCTGTTCACTAATCAGTGTAATGAGCACGCTTTTGTATCACTTGTATTGAGCGGAATAAAACCTAGTATTTACGAGTTGGCGTGTTCGTGCTCATTTGCTAGATAATTACAACCTTTTCAGAGAATACACAGTAATATTTCATGTTCATTTAACGTTGTTGGTTTTAGAAAATGTACATTTAGTACGTTAAATGTTCAGCCAAAGTAAAGAAGGCTATACAGTTAACAGACCCATCGCTGATGTTCCTGTATAGATCCAGTCTTCATAATAACTATTTCATTAAATTGCAGACTGAAAGGCTTTGGATATACAGTAACCATAATTTGGCAAACAGTCTAGAACTCAAAATGCCGACAGGAGTGTCACTTTGTACAGTGCATGCATGTCTTTTTTACGTTGTGGTATAAAGTGTATAAATGCGCTATCATAATGTAGATCACATTCACTTAAATAGGAAAAGCAAAAGAGACACACAAATTTTATGCATGTTTAATCCAATTTTATAACATCTTATAGCACCATATTAACATAACAATACAATATGCCATCAAAATTTAAAATCTCGCCCTATCATACAAACAAACGTAATTTTATGAAAAATGTCTCAATTATTGCAATAAAATCTCTATTTCCATCCATTAAGGGGTTCACATTGAGCCTTTGGCACATCATTTACAAGTAGACGGAAAAAATAATGGTCTAGTTATTGAAAACTTGCTTCATTTGCTTGCTGCACTGAAAGCCGAAATTGTCAATTTTGGAGGTTTTCGAAGGTTTAGAACTTCGGGACACATTTGGCATTTTCATCCGTTCAACCTGTAGGAGAATAAAAACAACACTTAATATAACAGCAGTTAGATTGGCAGTTGAATAAAAGATCAGTGAAAATAATTTCATGTCAATAAGTACATGAACGAACCAGGGGACTTGTGGCATATTTATAAAGAAAGGGAATTAAACCGCAGAAATAAGTCTAGTAATTGTATTCCGTATTGTATAGATGGGTTAAATGCACGCTTTTAAGCCAATATTTATTGAAAGTTTGAGATATACGACAACAGATTAATATCAGCTGACAACTTCTGGAAACAACACTTGTTTTAAACTTTCACTATTGTGTTTACAATTATGATGGAAAAGTCAACAAAATGAAGTCTTAACAAGCAGGCGCCATTCAAGCTTTACTATACATTCTATTTACCATTAACTGTTCTCTTACATGAATAAAAGGGGGAAATTGAAATCTGAAGTATTTAATTAGTACTCCTGAAGTGTATGTAAGGTTATGAATTGAAATCAAAACTTTACTTCGGCACTTTAATGATCAGCCAAAGGCCTTATTACAAGTGTTGAAGGGGTTTCAAGTTTTAATTTTAGACAGAATTAAATTAAGACAAAAACATGTGATAACTTGTATTTTTGATTTTTTAAAATTTGGTCTTAATTCGTGTCGCTTATGTTTTTGAGATCAAGTGTGATTGATTTAACACTTGAGTTCCTTCATGTTTATTCCAAAGAGTAAAAAGGTTGACACAGAGCTCAGCGATTATCCGTTAAAAGCGTTTTCACTTTACACTTAAAATTCTCAATCCTTGTAAACTTACGATAAATGCTAGCTGCGGTATCTCCAGGCTGTGTTGATTCGTCATTATTCGTCCTTCGTCGGCCTGATTCGTCGCGTGCTTACACAAGATCGGCTTCCGTTTTCATCCGCATAAGAAGCTTTTGTTCCCTGTATAACTTTGGTATCAGTTTGTAAAAACAGGTGAATCAATATTTACAATGGGATTTTTCTCAGTTTCTCGCCATATTTACACAGTCAAGTAATCTCCTTGTTAATGTATTCACTGTTAGTTTATTTCTTGTGAAAGAGCAGCCCAAAGGGAAAGGTATATCTAATTAATACTTTGTATGGTTCCAATGCCAATCCGTCAAATTGTCTACAAAAAGAAATACAAAATAGATTAAGGTCACGGATTAGATTAACAATAAATTTTACCATGAAAAATAGTATTTGCACTACAAGATGGAAAATATTGTACATTGAGTACCCGTTGTATTGAATCCACTGACTATTTAAAAAATCAAATTGATATTTACATCGTGTTCATAAACTTAATGCATTTGTTAAAATAAAATAAACATACATCCATTACCAAAATCCGCTAGGGGCATGATATTCAATTTTTTTGTTCGCTTAAAACTTTGGCTCTCTTGAAATAAGCTAATCAAATTCACAAACAACTCTAACGTTAATTGCAAATATCCGGAAACCGCAAGATCAAGATAAATAATTCCGTGTCAATTAATATTTACCTTCAGATTTTACTTTTCGAAAAAATTAAGCTTCTGTAAACGGTATTAAATCGAATAAATTACTGAATATTTCATACTTCAACAAGGCTTAAAATAACTGAATTATGAACAGTTTATAGTTAAAAAACTTTCTTTTCTGCACTTCAACACAAAAAACCATTTGCAAAACAGTTATTAATTAAATTTTTGAAATACACTTCATTTATAGAAATAAATGTTCTTTTCAAAGTCAATGGTTTTTCTTCAAAATTAACCCCGACCATTTTTATCTAAAATGTACATTAACTTATAATATATTTTATTTCTTAAATTCCTTTGCCTAAAAAATTATATTAAAATCTGTCATTTTTGAATGTATGAGATGATCTTCTTCAAAAGACAGGGACTTTACCGAATTGGATCGTTTAACGCTCTGTATCCTCATCAGTGATTGGTGGTACTGTAGGGTCATTAGTTGGTTCCGGTTTCTTTCGTTTTCGTTCACGCTTTCACATCCTTCCCATAATGTTGGGTCACTGGGGATTTTGGGAAGAGGTTCGGCTTCCGGAATTGTTGGTGGGATCTATACACAAAAGACAAAAATATAATATAAAATTACCTACAATGTTCTTGTGTTAATTTAAAAAAAAACAACTTTAAACCTGTTTTTGAATAATGACAGTCTAAATTAAAAATATGCTTTCGTGCTCATTTTTGAAAATATTCGAGAAGATAATTACATGACGAGGCAAATTGCGCAGTACTTCATACTTGTAATTTTGTAATAGAAGAGTCCGTGATCTTGATATATTTTATTATCTTTAAGTGCTCCTCTTGACACTGATTTGAATTTAATAGTGTCTTGTGTCGCAGTTCGAATGACAATTAGTCTCAAATTTATAAGTTCTGTTTAAAAGCATTTTTTTCAATTCAACAGTACCTGGTCATTACATAAAATTAGTGAAGCATCTTATTTTGAATAATTGATTTCTTTTTTCATATTTAGGTTAATTACTTATAAGAAAAACGTTGTTTATGACCACTGTAAAAAAAATACAGAATATTTTGAGGGAATCTAGTTCTAGCAATAAATTCGTTTTCAATACCACATTGTATTTAAAATAGATTTCTTGGTGCCGAACCATATTTAATATTGTGAATACAAAGATTACGAGTTATAATAGTTCGAAAGTGAATGTTTTCTTTGAATCAACAGGAGCTGAAATCTTTTCTTAGTGTTATTTTTCTATGCGTCACTAAGAAAACAGCACAGATTAAAATCAGGATAAAGAATAATTTTTATTTGATTGGACAGGACTTTTTCATGTTGACTTAACTGATAATTACATCACTATTAATTGAACTGAAAGGCCCCGTTTGGACAAATGCGACAGTAGGCACCCAAGGTGACCACTATGAAAACTAATAAATGAAAACCCCGCTAAATTAACCTTAAGCAGTATAAAGTCGTCAGATTGGTGTATAGAGATTGTCCCTAATGCTTGCGTGAGTGGCATCCATTACAGGACTGACATGTTGTGAATAAACAACACACAAACTTACAGCATTTATCAGGAGAAAGGACGTCCTGTGTTGAAAGGAAGATTGTCATAGTTTTAATTGAAAAAGATGGGTGCATGTTTGGAAGGCATTACGAATTATTACAATATGACATGCAAAGTGTAGACTTATCAGAGGAGGATTTAAGTTGTAGACAGTTACTGATTGCTGTCCAGTTCATTTCAGCTTTGAGATGTATATATTGTTAATTAAAATGTATCAATGAACTATAATATAAATACAACAATAAACCAACAATGGCAAGTTATAGATCAGTAATAAAAAATTATCTAACTAAGCCCCATTCATATGCGCTCATTTGATTATAAACCACAGGCCTTTGGATCGCTTAAAAAATGTGTGTGTAAAAAAGATATTTTTTAAACTCCTCAATTTTTTCTAAGTGATCTAAAGAAAGACGTGTGTTATAAAAGCAATTTTTAGAATTTTATGCCAATTTTACTTTTTGTGTGTAAATGCAGTTTTTGCGATGCATTCACATGCACTCTTAAACTTTATGTATATCAATATTATCAGTAAGACGCACAGGTACTTGTTTCAGTAATAAATCTTTAACCCTTAGTATAATAATAACACCTAGTGCTATTATTATACCAGGGGTTAAAATTTTATTACCGAAACAAGTAAACCTATGGTATGACGTTTAAGTATTTTGTAAATACTTGTTTGGGCATTCTTGTTACTCTTCAACTTATTGTTTCACATGCACTTAGAAGAGCATTGCCATTTCTTGTTTAAATGCTACTTGAAATAATA
Source organism: Saccostrea glomerata (assembly GCA_003671525.1). NCBI lineage: Eukaryota > Metazoa > Mollusca > Bivalvia > Ostreida > Ostreidae > Saccostrea > Saccostrea glomerata. The sequence goes on from PRKT01000126.1 coordinate 974,773, forward strand.
ATTGGATTTAATAAATACAACAGCAGGTCACTGTTCTTTTTCTTATTTAGAAAGATGCCAGTTTTAATGGAATCCCTGGTATATAGACAAAAAAATCAGCATGCATTACCAGGGATTTTTTAAAAGAAATTCTTGTATAATTCAAAGAAAAATATACAAAAATTGCTACACATATTTTGCTAGATGTTTTATTTATCCAAACGTTTTAAGTGAACATGCAACAACATAAATATAGACATTAAAATGTAGAACTCCCACACAGTTCCTAGACCTTAAGTATTGGAACTCTTCAACTCCTCGGGAAAAAACACTAATTTTTCAACTACATGTATGTTGCATATATATATATATGTCCTTAGATAGTTACTTTCCATGAGGGCCACATGTTCATACAGTTTATTTACATTTGAACTCGTCTTGCGTATCTGTAGCAGGTCCCCAGTATGGGGGAGCCACACACGCACACCCTCCCTCACACACACACACACACACACACACCCTCTCACACACACACACCCTGATGTGAAGTTGTCGAGCATGGGCTTGGTGTAAAATGCTGAGGATGGAGTCTCCACAATGACTCCAATATGGAGGGTCAGAGAGTGCAAGGGGTGGAGCCTCTTGTGTCAATTTTAATTCATTTGCCCATTTTATCTTTCAATCATTTTAGCTTGTAGAGCTTTTATCAGAGGTAAAAAGTGCCTGTCAGAATTAATTACTGAGTCTAGATACCAGTATGTCCTAAAAATTTTATTGCAGATAATTATGTCATGCATAACACATCGCAGATCACTTAGTCTGCAAATTATCAACAATTAAAAAGTATATTTCACATTGCTGTAAAAGCTGCAAAAGCTTCTGTATGTGTAAACCACAAAAAAAGATACAATTAAATGACAACAGAAAATGAAATTTAGCACACAAAAAAAAATAACATGACTTTCAGTTATATTAACAACAATTGAGGGGAAAACTTTGCTTCTGTACACTGATATATATTTTTTATCTTTCCCTAGAAGTTTAGGTAATCTAGCCCTTAGCAATTTTAACATTTTGCCCTTCAGATATTTGATACCTATACTAATAAAATCTGTCAAGACCTCATGGGTTACTGCGAGATTGCATTGTGAATCAGACAGTTTCCATAGCACTTAGCATCTGTGAAATTTAAATCAAAAGCACAGGCTGCATGCCCCTCATTTGTTTTTATCATATCTATAGGTAATTTCGATTCTCATTTTGTTGTTTCTTTATCATGTTGCTTGTTTCTTATTCTTTTTAGAGCAAAAAAATAAAATAAAAACAGTTAATGGCCAGAGTTCTCTAATAAAACAATCAGTTTATTTACTGAATCTATTAACTAATTATTTTTAATTTTTCTAAAATGTTTTTGTGTGCAGTAGATAATTCGGATAATATTTCTGAGTTAATAATGACGTCACGGCACATTTCCAAAATTGGACAGTGTCTTGACAGCAATCAGATTTCAGATGGTAATAACTTATAGGTGTTTTGTAATGAGGCAGATATTCATTGACACCTTTACATACATATCAGTCTATTTATATATATCTGTAAATAATGTCACCAAAAGATAATAATTTTGATGCTGTTCTGTTTCAGTCAGTCTCTGTTATCTTAAAAAATTAAATAATCAGCAAAGCTGTTCCCCTTGTTGAAATGTGGTGTTCATTATTTTTTTTACTGTTTCCTGTTTCTTTGTTTCTCATTTAGTATTTTATGGACTTTATAAACAAATGTCATCAGACACTGTCAAATGGTCATCACAAAATCAGGTTGGGAGATATAACTGAGTTTCATTCACTCAACTTCAATGGAATTTTTTTTTTTAATTGTTCGGGTAATGTTACACTCTTACACATTCTCACGCATCGTCTCAAGCCACGGTCCGGAGTCCGCATATATAGCTCTCTCCTACCCGTGGCTGCTTGATCACAAAAAGTGTCGTAATCTTGAATATTCACGCCTCGCTATTGTGACATCATATTCAGTCAGTGGCAAGTTTTGTTTCCATCGCAATCGAAATCAACAATTGACGTCAACAGTATACAAGAAATATTTCCTATATTGCGATTGGATATTGAAAGGTCGCGATAAATTTCATCATCCGACTATGCTTTACTCGCATTGGTCAATATTTTAATGAGCTACGAAGAATTCTCTCCTTGTTCAACCACGGCCAGATGGGAGAGGAGCGTACATATTGGCCGTGGTTTGCGACGATGATTCTCACGGAGTATCAGAAAATTAGATGACAGATCTAATAAGCTGCAAGCACGTGCTAAATTTACGACAACCATAATGCTCCACCTCCTGCATCACCTAACACAAGAGGCTCCACCCCTTGCACTCTCTGACCCTCCATTTTGGAGTTTAGTGGAGACTCCATCCTCCGCATTTTACACCAAGCCGTCGAGCATGTTGTTGCAACATTTATTCACCCTGTTCAAATGTAACACTGTAACAGTAACCGCTCCGTCTTGCGCTTGAGGATTAGGAGAAGGAACGGTAACTCTAATGACTCCATAAAGATCAAACCGAAAGTAGGCTAAGGAAAATGGAAGAAAATCCCTCAAAGGTATATTTGTTTATAATTATATATATTGTAAAACACGATATCAATACATGTACGTATTGATTATATAATATACTTATATTATTTTTACAGCAACATGGTCAAACTGAGAATCCTATCGAACTTCTTTTAAACAGTCCTAAAATACTACAGATGTTAAAAGGACTGCCTCCAAAGTACACTAATCTAGCAGAGGCACAGTACTTTGTCCTACGGTCAGACCTTGGAAAACTCAAAAACGAATATCCAGATCAGGTTTGATGATTTAATTCTATACATATTTGTTTTCCTATCATGAAGTTGAATTTATGAATATGATTTATAAATATTTCCCATGTATTCTGTCTGTATCTAGTTCAAGATGTTAGAGATGAATAGAAAAGAGAAAAGGGAGAAAAAAGAGAAAATTGATCCTTCAGAACTTCTCCAGGATCCAACTGTAAATCATATTGTTAAGCTTTTACAAATGGTTCCACAATCGGACGAAACTTGTTCTGAGCTGAAAAATGAATGGAACGAGCTTCGATATCTTCTTGATGCCAGATATTTTTTAAAGGAGGTATTTATTATAAATAACTTAAACTTGCATAATAGGATTTTGGCTTACTATAACATAACCCATGAAACAACAGTGTAATTAGTTAAGACGCATGTTATTGCAGCAGATGTTAAATCAACAAGAAATTTTTGTAACTTCATACGTGATGCATTAAACATGAGAAATCCATGTGACTATATTTGTATACTGTATGTATGACTTGCGCCACATGTGTTTTTTGTTAATGAATAAATTAAATAATAAATAAAAATAAAAATTATTTCCATTATTTGGTGAAGCAAAATAAGGCTATTGTACTTATACTACAAATTTTATATGTTCATAATGATACTTGGAGTAGCTTTCTTATACATGCATTTGATAGATATTTTTCTTATATCAAAATGTTACTTTATTTTGAATCCTAAAAAACAACTTGATGGCAAAAATCCACCCCCTACCGATGTTGATAAAAAGGAAGATTTCAAACTTCAGCAAAAGAGGAATGTGTCAAAAATACAGGTATGGAAAATTTGTAATTGTGTATTAAATTTTTTTATTACAAACTTTAAAAAGATTTATGAAGACAGCCTTTTATATGTGTATGTGCAATTACAAAGAGTACAGGATTTGAGATATTTTATAGGTTGCTGGCACAGTTTCTACTCCAGTTTTGAGTAAATCTACAACAGATAAAATAAATGTTGACCACCATTCTGATCCTGAAGTTAAACAGCAAACGGGAGCCATTCCTCCATCATCTTTCACTTATGTAAATGTTTTCAAATTTTACTTAAATAATGCTACATTATGTTACATTACTTACATGTTTAATTTGACAGGCATTTCTACCTATCCTACAGAATATACACAATTTATCAAAGACTTTAAAATTGTTAGAGGACAAGATCAAATATACAGAGCACCTCAATTAAACAATGATGCAAAGGTCCAATCAATGTTTGATGTCTCAAAAGTTTTGAGTCGTGCGCACCTTCACGATGAATGTACATGTGCTAGTCTTCTTCCATGGGCTTTGAACAAGATTATTTACATATATAGTCCTAAGAACTGTGTTATTTGTTTCCATTATTTGGTTGGATATGACTGAAAAGATCTACTTTCTCGATAGGGTGCAGTTCATGCCCCAGCATTAACTGATGTTCATGACATAGGGCATACATTTTCTGGTCTCAGCGAGGGCCAAAGACAACAAATACAAGAAAAAAAAGCCCCTTTAAGGGTTGCTGGAAATCCACATGATCAGCAAGTAAGTTATTAGATTTGAAAATTCTATTTACTTTAAACATAAAACATGTTAAAATTGCATATTTCGCATAAAAAGGGCAAATGTCAAACTATTGAAAGGTGCATGAAATTGCATGGATTGTACATAATAAGCTCTCCAACCTGTGAACTATCTGTTTGGTTTTGTAAAGTCTGGACAGCACTTGAACATTGAAGATTTACAACAAAGGCCAATCAATAAGATTATTTCAGAACACATGGGTAACGAAGATTTTAAGCCTGCTCAAAGGGAATACCGTGCACTGCTTCATAATCAGGCAGTTTTGTACAAGGGAACTGTTGTTAAGGTAATGGGAAGTTACACCTTATTTTATGGCTGCGATGGTAATGGATACTCTCAATTTCATAATGTATCATTTTTAGAGAACATGGGATAAATCTTCAGATCTTAAGGATATAACCACAGAACAGAGGAAGAGATCTCCAAAACTATTTGAGTATTTGGAGCATGCTTGGAAGAAGATGAGAGACAAACAATCTGATTTATTGAAGGAAGCAGTGTCTGAATTCATAGTTTTAAGCAGTCCCTCTGATCAACCTAAGAAACCAGCAGTAAGATATTATTTTGATTAATTTTTTTTTTGTATCAGTTGCTTGTCATATAATTTTTCTTGTGAACAGTACAGTTGATACATGCATGTCTTACAACTGAAGAAATGTTCCAATGTCATCAGAACAATTGGTAAGGGCACAGGATCTTAAAGTTTAATTCTGGTCATAATTTTAATACCCATACATGTACACAAGGGCAATGGCATACTCAAGTTTGAATATATCACAAACCAATTTCACATGTAATGATATTTTAATAGTTTTCTGTTAATAATGTTGACATTTGATATTTGACCTTGAGTCAAGATAATAACATGTACACGCTTAGATCATGAGCGACAACTATCATTCATTCTAATTAAAGGTCACAGAATTGTTACCCACATCTTTGTAAATGAAAGACTAGACTTGCTCAAGTCTCTATGTTTTTATTGTTTATTTTTTATAAAACGTTTTACAAATTCTTTGTTCTTATTTGTATTGCTGTCCTCTGCTCTCTGTCATAGTAAAATGTTATCAAACATAGATGTTTGACATTATCAAAAAGTATGAAAGAGAGCACTAAAAGTAAAACATAGAGACTTGAGCAAGTCTAATGAAAGACAGACTGGGCTGGAATTATATGACTCTGTCACAGACCTGGGTTTAAACTAGATTAGATCAGAACTCAAAGATGATTGAGATACATCTATAATAACACAATAATAATTTAGATTTTAATATAATGTCAACAACACTTCTGTTAATAATGTCTCTGCAGGTCACGTCATTCTTTTCAGCATTAGCTGCAGCAGTAATTCCCATACTAACAAACAAAACCCCTATTTTATTCTTTTATTTATGTCTGTAATGTATAAATAAACATTTAAAGTATGATTAAGTAAGCTAAATGATTATTACTGATATGTATGTCATATGTTTCATTAATGGAAGATCAGCAATTCAATTTATCTGTAAAATTGCTTATTTTGAAGCATTGAAGTATAGATCAACGATCATGGTTTCCAGACAAAATAAAGGAGATAGTTTTAGTTGATGTTTCTGCACACATTTTTATATGTATCTTAAATTACTTAACACTTGTTTAAACTTATATATATAAGGTTATTATTCAAATCATATTTAAACTGTTTTGAAATATTTAACAAATTATTGTATTATTAAGCTTGTATAATTAATATTCCACAGCCACCACCCACTTGTACAAAAAAGGACAATATCCCATGTGCAACAATGAATGAAAAACTAAAACATAAGCTTGGCTCACAGTCGGAGAGGATTGAGCCCAGACCAATAGAAAAAGTCTTTAAACATATTAAGCTACAGTCTAAAATACCAGATTTCCTAGAAAAAGCTCAGGGACAGTTTAACTTATTGGTCAAACGGGATGATAATTTTAAATTGAAATTTCCTGACAAGGTAAGCTTATATGACTGTCTGTCTTTTGGAAACTTTTCTAATCAAAATCTGTCCATTGTCTACCATTGTCTTTGATACTAGTATTGGTTGTCATAATAATCTTTTCGCAGATTCATTTTCTATAGAAACACTGGGCCAAATCAAATCATTGCTGCAAAGAGGGAATATAAATTTGTTCAAATGAAAAGTCACACCCTCTTTGAAGGGAAAATAATCGAAAATGGGTGATTCTTTCAGAAAGCATACCTGAAACATATTGATCAAAGTTCTAGACAGGAATACAGGCGGAAAATGTCAAGTTATGACCTTTAGGGGTATGGTGGGGCCACAGAAGTGACCAAATTTACATATAAGTGTGTATATGTTAAATAGTTCTTTTTAAAAAAAAATCGTAAGAACTGCAAGGTCATGATTAGTCAGATTAGTTGATATGGAATCATTTTCATTCCGCAGATACTGTAGATTCAAGTTTTTAAATCATATCCCTTGGGGGTTGGATGCCATCATGGGGTCACAATAGGTAATATAGGTAATAAAAATTTTACCTAAAATGACCTTGCCAGCAAATAAAATTTATCATTTAGTCAAATACTGACTCACGTTTTTCATACTATTTCTTTATTAGTCCATTATTTATACACTGAATTGACGACGGATTTTTCCGTTATTCCCGATCATGACAAGGCGAACACGGCAGGTGTGACCGGTTAAGTCAAGTAAACTTTATTTACAGTCGGCACAAATATACAGTACAAACAGAAATAACATGAGCTGTGGTAAACTCTTTAACCGACTTTAACATATTTACACAAAGATAAAAAATATTTTTAAAAAATATACATTGTTAGTAAAACAAAAGATAATTGAAATGAATAGGGGATACTCACACCTCTATGGTACCTGATCCCACCTCCCATGATTTGGAGGTACATGTACGTGTTTGCTCCTATTTTGTATTGTTTTAGGGACTTTTGATCTGAAATACAGTATGTTATCTCCATTTGTTGAATAGGATACATAATAAAAAAGCTTATGAAGAAAAGCAAGGCCTACTCGTGTGAGCAATGTGGTATATGGGCCTCTTTTTTTTTAATTACATATACTCTTTCTCATAAAATAAAGATGTCTTAAATAGTTGACAAATATCAAAAAGAAATAATTAATCAATGATTAAAAATCAATTGTTGTGTAGTTTTAAAAATCAATAAAATAAAAATTCAATAAAAATTAAATGTTTGATGTACTCCAACCGACCCATCGAAATTGCCCCCTACCCAATCATTTTTTTTTTCAACACTTTGATTTTTAAAAAAAATTAGTTTCATTAGAAATATAAATTGTTTCATATATGGAAGCTAAGATATATAATTTCTCTAGGATGCTTTTTAATTTGAAATTTCAAAGCAATAAATATTAAATCTATATAATTTCTCTACGATGCTTTTTAGATTGAAAATTTCATAGCAAGAAATATTAAATCTCTCTATTTATTATTATCCAGTTTGTATTAAAAACATCAATAAATTTCTGAGTCTGTAATATTTTTATGACAGCTATCAATTTGATAAATACTAATAAATGCTAAAGCAAATGAAAAACTACCTACCTACCCACCTGAAAAAATGGGGGTCGGAGTACATCAAACAAAACGAATTTTAATGATGGCCTTATTGCATGATTTTTTAAAAGAATTAATACTTGATTAATATTTACATACTGTGAATACCAACACTTTTCGTTTCCTCTCCAATTATATATAGCATCGAGAGATGCAAGTTTTTATGGTCAACCCTGATGAATACCCCTACGGTCCCTATCAGTGTTTGCATAATATTCTGTGTTCAGTGAAAAAGACAGATCCATTATATGAAGAGGCTTGGGCTGAATATTTTTATCTCGTGACATCTGACCAACAGTATATATTAACTGAAAATTTTGGGGAGGTAAATATATTTTTTAGTAAAAATGTTTTATATTTGAATTTGATATACATCAAATTGATAAAAAATTCTTTTTCAAAAATGAAAATAAAGTAATATTTTTTCTAATCCTTTTTTATTACTTGGATACCTTAAATGATTCATTCAAAATTATATGAAACACATCCCACGATGCGTTCACACATATACGATAATGATTTATTTTCAAAATAAAATTGTAAAACTTGATTTATTGTTTATTGCAACAGATGGTCAAAAGTGTATATAAAAAAGATATTGACTCAATGGTTGTACCTCGGAAATCATATGAAGAACTGCAAAATGAACTAGTAGAGAAAATAAAACAGATAGAAGAGCTAACAACAAGGTATATCAGTAAAATAAATACATTATTAGAGGAAGAATTGAAGAAGTATATGTTAGTATACAATCTTTAATGATGCATAAATATATTTACTCATCTTCCCTTAATTAATTTCATTTTTTAGACTAAGTAAATTTGCAAGTCAGCAGCTAACGGCAGGTAATCCTAACATTGCTGACCTGAGTGATAAACACCGGCCCACTAAGATCGGCGAGCTGTATAGTGAGTTGTACGACAATGAATGGTCGGAGGTGTTCGAAGTGATCAAAGCATTACGACATCCAAACGCTGAGGAGTCCGAGACAGAGTACTTTGAAGATGTCCTTAATACGCTGAAAGATATTTTAATGGTAGGATTGTATTAATGCTGTTGTATTGAAATTCTACATTAACGTTAATAGTGTTTTTGTTTAATTTTTCTTTATACATGTACTTAAAAAATTAATATCTTTACAGTTTCCTGTGTAAAACGAGATTGAAATTTCGGTATCCTGATATATTTGAGCATATTTTGCCTTCTTATATGTTTTTAAAAGTTCCTCAAAGAAACAAAAGTCCAATATACATCATGATGTAGTCCAACATTTTTAATTTTTATTGTATGAAGCATTTATGTATAGGTACCATTCTATTTAATGTTGGTTATAGAAGTTGATTTAATAGTTTTTTTTCAACAAAATTAAAAAATATTTTTGTGTAAGCATGTGATTTTTACCTGCAGGCTGCTTATGAGTTCTCCGCCGAAAGAATAGAGTCCCATCTAGGCGATGTTAAAAATGTTATGCTTTGTTCAATAACTTGCAGCAAGGAGAAAGGGGTAAATTGATTAAATCTGATAATATACATTCAACTGGACATTTTACTAGAAGAAATGAAGGATTGAAGTTACATGTATTTCATTTTGTTTTAATGTATATAATTTTTTCAACTTCGTAGATTAAAGATGAAAGTACAAGGGAAGATCAGAAAAACACGGAATACGACCGCTTTGTAACCGAACACGCAAGAAAATACACTAAAGATTCAGCCGCTTATACCATCAGAGAAGCCTCGAAGGTTTTTTTTCATTACTATTTTTTTTTCGAAATTGAATTTAGCTATAAAATGAATATATTGAAGATCATGTTCTACAGGCAAGTAACATTTATTTGGAATTTAAGATTTACGCAGTAGTTGTTAAATTACATTCAATATCATTCTCTCCAGGTTTTCCAAAAGGAACGTTTAGGTCAACATTTTAAAGAAAAATCTGATGATCCTAAAATAGCTGCATACGTCGACAAATGCATCGAACTAACATGGTACATGCGTGTACAGGATCCCCCCATGTATTTACGCTGCCTGCAAAAAGGGGACCCCATCATTAAAACAGAATTTGCCTTTCATGGAAGAAAAGGGAAATCTACTTCTGTTTGCGTTTGGCCCGCGCTGTTCTTATTTGAAGGGGGTCCTCTCGTAACCAAAGGACACGTCTTGCCAGAACCATGATTGTCGTCATCGTTTTCTTTCGAACTAAAATCGTGATTGATTGCAACTAAGTCTGACTCATCAACTGGTGTTACAGCTATATTAATAGTGAATAAAGTACAAATAACGCTAATCTAAAACCATCGAGTTATAAGCTTGTAGCTATAATCACTTTCCATATGTTTAACTTGCAAATGTACATTTGTTGTCTTATTTTCTATCATTCCTGTGGTATTCTTTTCAGCGTCTTGCAAGCATTTTAAGAATGTACATGTCATGTGATAAAAGACAGCATTAAACGGAATTACATTTATCGTTATACATTATACATTAATAAATACAACAAACAATTCTAAATGTGTATTTTTTGTGTATTTTTTGTTATTTCATAAGAACTTATCTGTTGAGACATATGCATCATGTATTGCACATGTTGCATACTTCTAACCCTTATTGATAAAATAATATTGATTCACATAAAAAGAGCTTCATTGTGCTTGAATACATGAGAGGTTTTAAAATGAACACTTTAAATTAACAAGTGCTATCTTTATCTTAAAACTAAGTATCTACGTATATCAGCGTTTTAGAAGGCAACGGAGAGCTTTACGGAGGCCGTAAGAACCGGGGGATACACTGACGTAGATTGAAAACATGGCTAACATATGCTTGTGTCCCAATCAAGTGCCCTTCAGTTTACACTCCTGATGGTCTTTTCTTGCTTTTTAAAGTTATTTTTTATTTATCCCCCAACTCCCACTTAAGGGAAAAGGTTCGTCTGTCTCTAACTCATTTCCTCTCAAACTAGAAATTTATGATTTACCGCTCTGTTTCACACACTCTTAAAAACTATTTTAATGACAGTGTTGCTTAAAAATCTGATTCAGTTATTCTAACAAAACTACGTAACTTATTTTCATCTACGATGTAATGTGTAATGTATTCAAATAAAATAAGATTACACTTAAAGCATTATAACTTTATCTGTTATTTATTGTGTTATATGAAAAAGATATCTACTGTAAGCACACTTCATTTAAATACCTGGAACAAAATAAATAAATATATATTTTATTGATTTCCTTTCATCGTTATTACATACATTCTAGAAGTACATGCATTATGGAAACTGTAACTGTTGATATTTGTATACAGGAAACATTCTAAATGAATGAACAAGTTTTGAGAATACGATTGCGCTCTTCAAAGGGCAGGTAACTTTTGAGGCCTTGTAGGTTTCAGTCAGTATTACTTGGTGGATAGCATAGGATGACCCTTTACATTAAAATTCCTTTCTTTTAATTAGTCATACAGGTGACATTTTTGATACATTTGAAAACCCTTTGTAAATATTATGCGTAATATTGAACTTAACACTTTATTGACTGTGCAAAGGAAAAGGTGAACTTGTAATCAAACGGTGAAAATCTCATTATTTGCCTTCAATCCCAAAATCAAGTGTTCGTGCTTCAAAGGAGCAGCCCACTGTAGCAGAATTAATCTGAGTAAACAAGTCATTTTAAATTAATCTGATGATTATAGAAAATAAGTATATGCTGCTGATCACAGATGTGGAAATTACGAGGATGTGAAATGGTGCTAGTTATATTACACCAGATTTAACTGCATAGTTACGCACAAAAAATTATAGTTTGAACATATTTTTTAAATTTATATTACAGTCAATATAAAAAATGAATAATTTTCATATTTTTCGTAAGCAATCCTTTTTTTCTTCATTTTTTCTCTCTCATTTTTTTTTTAACTTAATTTCTTAATTTCGCGGTGTCATGGTGAAATAAACACAATAAGTTCTAAGAAGAAAACTGTCTCTCCAGACAAAAAATTTAACGCCAATTAATTTTATTGAATATCTTTGATTATCTTACCAGCGTGAGATCTCAGATGTTACGTGTGATTGCTTGCAACATACAAATTAACTTTATCACCTCCGCTCAAAGAAATAGGTCCACAGATAAATTGGGTGAAACCAAACTGTCAAAGGAGAATAATAAATTTTACTAGAAATAAATTGAGCGTCTACCATTTTTATTACATGCTTGGAAAGGGTGTATAGTTAAATAAGTAAAAATTACTTCAGAGATGTAGAGCGATAAGAAAAACTTAAAATGAAAAATTAAATTACTGTAATGTCACTTTGGTCTCATTAAGTTTTCTTTCATTTCCATCTAAAACCTCCAAATCAAAGCACCACCGCCGATTTGGTCGGTTAAATCAGGAATCTTTTTTCATAACTTTCCATCTTAGATTCTTCTCTTTCTCTCTCCTTTGCTATTAATCACTGAGTTTTTGCCTTGAATTTCTGTATAATTTGTAATCTCAGTCTGTGAAACGTTTGTACCATGATGTACAGTGTCACAAAAATAAAATTAAAAAATTAAAGGATTAAGACAAATCGACAGCTGACATATTTGTTCTGTTTTCCCTTTTGATTACAAGCAAATAAAACCTCTCAGTGGATAACTTTAATGTTTTTTATATAGCAAATAAGTAAAAACAATGTCGAAAACAATAGGGCGGACAAGAAATTAATTTTTGTTCAATGGTAAAACGGAGTCTATAATCATTGAATACGAGACTCTAATCTTTCATGAAAATTATGGACACCGAATTAAATCATTTTTCTATTTTAAGAAAAAAAAGCCACGGTATAGCCCCCCCCCCCTCAAAAAAAAAGAAGTCAGTTGCAAAGACCCTTTACCGTTATATTATATTAGCTGCAAATCTGTAGCTCTCCGAAAAAAATAAATATTGATAGACCGGACTATCAATATATTTTTTCGGAGAGCTACATATCTGCAGCTAATTATATTAGATATCCCAATAAATTTGTAATTGTAAATGAACCTTCTAAACATTATATCATGACGTTCTTATGTATATGTAATAAAACTCTTGAATTAAACAAGAATCACCAACAGTGAACACTATAAGAAATTTAGTCTCCTATCTGACTACACGTGCACTGAAGCCTGATCTTTATGAAAGCATATCCCGTTCTTGCAGGAGATCCTTTGTCCATAGCCATTATTTGTAAGTCAAACAAAGCAACAGTTTCACGATCGAGGGATCGGGTTACCAACAGGGTCCCGTTTTCTTTCATCTCAAAGGGAGGGGACTCGTGGCCACTGGACGACATCAGATAATGTCTCACTTCTGAATTGATCCCTTCGTCCTTGTCAAATGCTGAAACGAATCCTATAACTTTTGGCGAATCTAAATTCTCTGGTACTGTGAATTTCCAGACGCTCTCCGGATAGGTTGGTGTATTATCGTTCATGTCTTTGACAGTTATTATCACTGTAGCAGTTCCGGTTAGTGGAACATTTCCAGAGTCAGTTGCAAAAACATAAAATGATACCTGACTTTGCACTTCTCTATCTAATGCTTGGTTTAGAATCAAAACTCCAGTATTTTCATTTATGCTTAATTTGTCTTTAACTTCATTTGATACAGAAAATTTGATTTCTGCATTTATTCCAATATCATCATCTGTTGCAGACACAGTTAGTAGACTGATTTTTACATTATTATTTTCAGATACAGTTGCATAATATATTTGTCTGTCAAATCTTGGAGGATTGTCATTTTCATCTACAACGATGACAGGGAAAGTTGAATTCGTTTCTCTGGGTGGGCTTCCGGCGTCGTGACAACTCACTGTCACTTCGTAACTATCCCTCATTTCCCGATTTAATGACGCAAAGACTACAACTTTATACTCGTTTTCTTCAAACTTTTGTATTTTAAAATACTGGCTGATAACATCACACTTTACCAGACCGTTTGCTCCTGTGTCGGGGTCTTTTACTGCTATGTGTGCCACCACGGTCCCTTGGCTTGCGTGTTCGGACACCTCAGCAATATCTGTTCCAGATAAAACATTAACATTGATCACCGGAAAGTTATTGTGATTATCTTGCACGCGCACAAAGACCTGTGATTGTGATATCAGGGGCTGATTGCCTTTGTCAATTGCCTCTATAAGAATCTTATAGCTTTCTTGCGAACCGGAAATGAGTGATTTCTTGAGAAAGATTTCACCCGATGTTGAATTCATGTAAAAAGTTTGAAATATGTCCTCAGATTGGCGCACTTTTAGTCTGTATTGCACTTCCCCATTGAGTCCCTCGTCTTTATCTCTTGCAAAAGTCTGCACTACCAAAGAGTCTTCTGGAAGGTCATCCATTATGGTAACGTTATAAGAGGGTTTAGAAAAGATTGGATAATTATCATTGATATCCCCCACTGAAATGTTGACCGTCAGCGTACCCGTGTTTGGGGGACTCCCACCGTCATAAGCCAGCACTCGAATTTGATGAGTAGGGTTTGTTTCGCGATCCAGTGTTTGTTTGAGGATGAGTTTTAACATGGAACGACCATCAGGGAATTTGTCAGCCACAGCTTGAAATGGCGAATCGTGCAGGGGGATTTCATACCTTTTCACCGAGTTGATACCGGTATCTAAATCCACGGCGCCTTCGAGAGAATATGTAAAATTGATAGCGGTATCTTCTATTATTTGAAAACTGACAACGGTCTTTGGAAATATGGGAGAGTTGTCATTTATATCTATAACATTGACGTGAATTTTAATCTTGTGAAAATCTCCAGTATCCGAATTTGAGGCAACAGCTACCAGATTGAGCACACATTGATCTTGAAATTCACAAATGCTGTCGCGATCTATCGTTGCGTTTGTGAAGAGTTCACCCCGAGTCTCCGTAATAATGAAAGACTTTGCTGCAGGGTACCCGGCCTGGAGCAGACTGTAGGTTAGACTGTTAACAGTGTTAGCTAAGCCAGAATCAGCTGCTACATTTCCAACCAACACTCGACTTCCCAACTCTTCTGCAAGATCGTAAGTCACTTCCAAACCGCGCACTCCTAGAACAAGCAAAATCATCATGCAGCACAGTAACACCCTCATGTTGTCGAGCTAAAACCTACAGACTCCGATGCACACCTGTTATGAAAGAAGATGAAGAACTCCAAGTGTTGCGATCATATTCAGATACAATCGAGGTTCCAATAAATTGAACTAACAGTTTATGTTACACATCAATAGCTGGCACCCGTACAGTCCAATCTCGTGGAAGAGACGTAGAGTTAATGAAGAACCGCTCTACGAGTCAATTTATTTCGTTTACAAGAAATAATCTCATTTCCATGCCTAAATAAATCATCTTTTGACGCTTTAATCCGTTTGTAATTAAAAATGGTATAGATCTGTGGCGGGGTTGATCAATGTTTTTCGATCGATGTTCTTTAGATTTGTCCTAATCCGACGTAATCGGCCCGAGTCGAGGGGATTCTCACACCTTTTGTCCGATTCCCTCCAGATAAATTCTGCAAACTTGACTATCCGTAAAATAATGCTTAATCATTGTCCGTAGAAACAAAACATAGCACTTGTCGTGTTTTTTTTTCTTTTCCAGCTAGCAGGGAAATCAGACGTCTTTTTCACGCTATCATCTGATAAGTAGCTTCAGTGTGTTATTTAAAAGGTTTAATTTTTAAAAGTGACCTGTTTACTTCCTAGACTCCGCCTTCCTTGTAGACTAGAACCCAATAGAAAGACACCAAGTCACTCGGCTTTTAAATAAAATTAATCGAGCAGTAGAAAAATCCATAATTCATGAATTTCTTCTTTTTTTTTTGCTTCTGTTATAAGGCCTTTGATGATGTTGCGCATGGCGCTAGTTGATAATTATTTGATGTGGAACATTTACTTAAATGCATTCAGTCAAGTGCATTTATTGCTTCCAACTATTACTTAATGTATTTAAAAGAGCTTTTCAGAATAGAGAAAATAAACTTCTGATTTCTTTTGAGAGTATGATATTACAAATTTTTATTATTATGGTTCACTTTCCGTTGTATTTCAATCCTTGATAAAATGTATCGCGAACTTTAAGTATAAAATACATATAGATTAAGAAGAAAAAAAGTTAAAACTAAATCAGACTTTATTTACAGATTTAATCTAGTACAACGTCTTTGAATAAAATATATACGGCAACGTTTTCTATCACGAACTCAAAACTGTTTTCCTTAAATTTTCTGAAAACAATTGGATTCTTTTAAAAAACACCATAAAAGATCTCTCACTTTATCTCTTCCCCTCTCTGAAAGTTTTTGATTAATCAAGCTCTACCAGTTAAAAATGAGATATTGGTTTATTGTAATTGATAGGGAGATAATTGAATATTGCAAACATATAAATCAAGTTTTTTAAATCGATTCTTCAAATGGAAAAGAAATGTTATCCCTATTTTACATTTGAAATAACAAGATACCCAAGGGGTCTTATCAAGAATAAAATCATTTAATCTAGAGCCCATTTTCTTAACCCTCGCCAAAAATTTCATAAAAGTCTCCTAAAATTTTTGAAAAGAAAATATAAAGGAGCCAACCTCTTTCTTTTTAAATCATTAATACCCGATTTTTCTGTGTCCCAGACCCCCTGCGCCGGTCAATGTTTATTACAACGGTTGCATCCTTGGCTCTTACATCTATTCATTTTCAAGATAATTCGAGTAATTCATAAAGAAGTCTCTAGAAAAGAAGGTCAAACATTTTGTTCAAAAATCAGTTTTAGAGTGATATTTTACACCGATGTTTATCTATCCTTTTGCCTATTTTATAGAAGTCCGCGTTTTGCAGACTGCAGCAATTAGCCCACGCCAGGACCGTAAATTTCTTTTTGTCATAGACAAACTGTGAAAAAAAATATCAAGATTATGTCGGTAAGACGATAGCTGGGAGACACTAGTATTTTTATTTTATCACGTTTGACGTTTAAAGTATATAGTTATGACACGCGGTTATTAAAATCATAATTGTAACAATTTAATTCATATTTTCAAGTGTAATTACACGGGTTAATTCTAAAATTCACAAATCCCAATTTATCTAGATCACGAAAGATAATTATTGAGAATAGGTAAAATAATGCATAATATACACGTACATTTCATTGTATTTTATTTTTTCTGCATAACCGAGAGGTACTAAAATTATACATGGTGATTTTACCTGTGGTTGTTTTTTGTTATTTTGGGAAGATCGATCTTATCGCATTTTTAATTATTTGGTGCAAATTATAACAAGCAGAATTTACACAAGTTTACAAAAAAAGATGCATTTCCACACAGAGGACAACAGAAAATAATAAGTCTGCACGCAAGGTTTTTGCTTTTGCCATTTGCTTTAATGTTTATCTTTTCGCGGTAGACATCAAACAGTATACAGTTATGTCGGTATTATATGAAATTCTTCGATGCAGATAGATGGCCAAAAATAGGTACAAATGAGAGCCGAATGTGCAAAACATAAAGAGGTTCCTATAATCATGACATCCTTGAATATTTATTTTTACATTTTACTAAGAGAATCCCTTGGAAATACATTTCACCCTTAATATCTTGTATACTAGTATTTAACAGCTGCCACGAGCAGATGTTACTACGTGAACAGTTCAGGGTTTGCGGTTATATTTGCCGTAATGTCCAATTCTAAATTCGAATAAAAAAAGCATTTAGTTTCATGGAAAGCGTGAATGATTTGCCAATAAATGCATAAAAGATGCATATATATTTCCATTTCTAAATTTTTTCTCTATGATAACCCTTTGAAAGTAAGCGGAGTTGATTTCCTAATAATTCTGCCGGAATGTAAATTAGGCATGAATGCACTGACACAGTCCTAACTGAACGGCATTGGCTGTCATTACGTCATAATGGTTAAATTCACGCTTCTTATATTATGACATCACGGACTACGTAAATTTAGTGCAACCGAACGGCGTGTCGTGCGATATTATTTTCCGCGGACGCGCTTTCGCATCGATATCACAAAAGGAGGAATATCATGTGATGTACTTTCAGCCAAAGAAAACTACGAAAATAATCTTCTTATATAATATTATACAATTATGGACTTCAGTGTAGGTCGATATGTGGTTATAAGGACTCATGGCAATTGATATTGACCGAGGACACAGAAAGTGATAGCGACCGAGCCTGTGAGGTCGCTATCATTTTCTGTGTCTGAGGTCAATATCAATTGCCATGAGTCCTTATAACCACACATTGACCGTTCACTGAAGTCTATAATAGTTATATTATATAATCACTCAAAGTGAATGCACCAACACAGTCCTAACACAACGGACTTGGCTGTCATTACGTCACAATGGTTAAATTCACGTTTCTTTTATTATGACGTCACGTTCTACGTAACTTCAGTGCAACCGAACGGCGTGTCGTGCGATATCATTTTCCGCGGACGCGCTTTCACGTCGCTATCGCAAAAGGAGGAATGTCATGTGAGTCCTTTCAGCCAATGAAAACTACGAAAATAATCCTCTTATATAATATTGGTGTTAAACTTGGAACTGTTGTTCAAAACATAATTGAAAACCAATAAAAACTACGTACACGACATTGACATTTGAACCATCTATGCTTGTACCCTTGCAACTTTTTGGCATGTATAAAAAGTATTACGCATAGATTGAAAAAAAAAGACACTGAAAACGCTATCCACATAAATCTGAGACTTGCTTACATTCTAAAAATATTTTTGATTATCAAAATCGTTTTAATATAATTATACTAGTATTCATTTTTAGGCCACCTTGATCACACAGTTAACCTCTTGCTATCTGTTTTTGTCCGTTCTTCGGTCGGAAACTTATGAATATTTTTGCATACTTCCCTGGAACCACTGAACCAATTTCAACCAATTTTAGCATAAAGCATCCATGGATAAAGGGGTTAAAACTTTTTAAATTCAAAGCCCGTGACCCCCCCCCCCCCCCTTGGCCCGAGGGATGGGGCTTAAATCATAAAAATTAATGCAATCTTTAAAAATCTTTTTTAATACTTCTGGACATCAAGCAGTCAAACTGTTGGCATGAATGTAATAAGCATTGAGCTCTCTGCCAAAAATGTAAAATTCATAGCCCCTGAGTCAGGGGTTCTGACGCTAGGGCGGGATTCTAATGCATATACGAGTATTGTATAGTTTAAAGTGAAAATGCATTAATTCATTGGAAATCTCCTCGGTTCCTGCGGTAGTTTTGATATGGAAGAGTGCCTCTTCCATGCAGAATTGTGAAATATTTTATGGCCCCTGTGTCAGGGGTTCTTGTGTTAGGATAGTTATTGTGACAAGGAATACACATGTGAAATATGAAAACCTTAGTATTAACGGTTCAAAAGTTATGGCTAAGGTCAAAGTTTTGCAAAGCAGGCCAAACTCTGTCAAGGTCAAAAGGTCAAATATTTTAATACCCAAATGAAATGTCTTGTTACAGTGAATACATGAGTGAAGAATGAAAGCTCTAGCACCAACTACTAGCATTCATAAGTTATGGCTATGGTCAAATTTCGAAAATTTTTGGTCAAACTCCAAGATCAAGATGTCAAATTTGGTGGGACCAAAAAAGGTCTTATCAAAAGGAATACAACTGTGAAATATGAAAGCCATAGTGCCACACACTGAAAAGTTATGGAAAAGGTTAAATTTTTCGCGGAAAGCAGATCAACATACAAACAGAGGGATAGGACAAAAACTATATACCCCCGATTCTTCGATTACGAGGGCATAAAAATGAAACAGAATATACATGCAGAGGACCTGCCGCCTCATCTTTATACAAGAAGCAACATGTATATGGAATATTTTTGTCGTCGATAAAACATTGATAAACTAATTGTGAATATTCCCTTTGAAACTACTTTGGTAAATTCACATCTAAAATAAATGACAAGAGCACATTAACATGTCTTTCTAAATGTGATCTATAGAAACTTTACATTGTTGCCAGATTTAATTAACGTCTTATTAAATACTTTTGCTATATATTCAAACAAGTCTGTTGCTTAATTGAAGGAAATGTTCAACTTTCTTGTTAAGTTATTGGTCTTCACCCATCTAAAACCATTTTCTACCTCAGCCCTTAAACTATACATACAATATTTATATTATGATAAACTATTTTATTTTATTGTAAATTAAAGTAATATACGCTATAACGTGCGCCATTTTAAAATACGGCTGGAAATGTATATATTTTGTTTACCAATAAAAGTTACGAAAATGCTGTAAATTACACCATTTAGATAAAATTCGTTACAAAGTTATCAAATTATAATTATTTATTATCCTGCAAGGAGAATAATGTCTATTTTTAAGTAAATCCACCACGTGACGCCGTCGCTACTTTTAGATTGATAAACAAACACGGCATCAAGAAAACGAGGTAAGCCCTTTGAGATACAACTCACTTTTGACATGGATGGCGTGTTACTATTAATATAACATCTTTAAATGTAATCAGTATCAACCATCTATACTCTGTAATGACGCATATTAACCTTTTATTAATAATCGTTGTCAAAATGCAACCTGCCTCGTTGTCTATAATTTCCCGTGGACATACGTGTCTATATTTAGACCTACTGTTTACGCACTTCCTTTATCAATATTCATGAAAAGACTGAATTCTTGATTGCAGATATTGCTTTATTGTTCTGTTATTACAACGAGTTTTATAGTTAAATTTTGTGGAAATATTATTTTTTCATTACACTTTATGTGTTTCAAATCATTTAATCATTTTGTTTCACATACAAATCGGCATCCATACGGCGTATATTACTTTAAGAAACAAAACAAGTGGCCAATCATAATAAACTCACAAACAAGATGCATTTTATAAAATTTTGAGAATATTTAAATACTTTTTAAAATGATTCTACCAAGGATAAAACAAAAACTGGTATACATGTATTCCTAATATTCGAAGCATTTGTTAATATAGGGTGTTCAGAGTTACCTTTCCTATCGTTTAATTTTCTTTCTTCAAAACAGTCACTGTGTAATCATAACAAATCGTCTTTTAAAGTCAACCCCGTTTAGAACCTCGATGTATTGATTTTATATTGTTCATTGAAGCTTGTTGACATTTAACAGATCTTGTTTCAAGTACCTCGTACATTAAAGATATGAAGAAAAATATTCAAAATTTCAGACAAAAACCTTAAGATTTTAAACATTTTTCTACTAAAGTAGATAATTTTTTCATTAAAAAGACAACCACGTAGGTTGAGTCTTCTTCAAGCTTTCGTCTCATCTGTCTACAAAGATGGCTGAAGGTAAGTGAAACCGAAAGTAGGATCAAATCACTAACGTAAACATTTTAAGCTATGTTGTCTCATTTTAAATTGCGAAATCTATAGTGAATATCCGAGAAAAAGTACTATAAAACATGTAACTATTAGCTCCAAAATATAAAATGTTTAGTCTTGCAATGGTTCTTTTAAAAAGCAAATATTTTTTTTCTCAATTTCACATCTCAACAGTGTACAATGGTCTCACCCGCTTTTTAAAATGATAGTTATTTTGACATGGTTCAAGACTTATTGTCTTGATCAATTTAGTTGTCAGGTCATCATTTGGTCGCACGATTAGGCAACCAATGCATGGATCTACATCCCTCGAGAAAGTTTTCGGCCAAGGAACAGTGGAC
Source organism: Saccostrea glomerata (assembly GCA_003671525.1). Taxonomy (NCBI): domain Eukaryota; kingdom Metazoa; phylum Mollusca; class Bivalvia; order Ostreida; family Ostreidae; genus Saccostrea; species Saccostrea glomerata. The sequence goes on from PRKT01000126.1 coordinate 996,517, forward strand.
ATAAAGCCTCCTGGACTGGAAGAACATTACAGGGCCAACCTAGACAAGCTGCTGACTAGGATGGGACAACATGTCGAGCAGAGCATGATTATGATGGCCAAAATGGAATATATAGAACTGATGAAAGTGGAAAAGGAACTTAAACAAATAGATCCAAAAAGAGTTGGTATATTTTAATTGAAAGTTATAATTTACAATTAATATTACTTACTAGTAACAATAAAAATTTAAACACGAGGATAATTCAATACATATTTCAGTACTTAATAATTAGCTACATGTGAATTGTCTTGAAACGAAGCTTTATCCCCTCGGGCTTCCTGACCTAGATAACCTAGACCAAACTGGCCTCGACAATGTGCGTGAGGTGGAACTGTGGTACATAAAAGCGGACTTTCTTTAGGTGCTGGATGTGTCGTAAATTTTGAAATACCGGGTTAAAATTCGGGGTCCATTTCATGGAAACTTCAACCTATAGCAAGAGCGTAAATAATGCATTATGGGATGCGCTCTACCAAGCTTTCAGATTTTGGTATACCCTTACCAAATAAGTGACCAGGGTATGAGATTCATTCCAAATTAAGTTAAATCGAGAGTTCCGATTCGTGACCAGATTTGACTTTATGATGCATCCAGTATCTATGTAATTTTAGGGTATAGTTATCAGCTTTACCTGCATGGACAAAATTTGCATTAATGTAGTGAATGTTGCGGATGCTGCAACTGATCTGTGGCATTTTCTAGGTGATTTAAATGCTTATGGCTTCGGAACAGATCCATTCTGAAGTAACTTAAGTTTTTTTCCAGATCAAACTTGCATGAACGTTGTGAGGGACATGTATACACTATACTATATCTCGACTATTTTCATTTTTGCAAGTTTCAACAAAGTACTGGAGCGTATCTTAAGACAATATACATAGTAATAAATATGAAATCTTGACATGAAACAAAGAAATACCGTATGATCTCAATGTTAATGCCTTTTAAGAGTAAATAATAATACAGTTAATACAGATATTTAGTCTGTTTAGTTTCAGAAAACATCCGAATCTCAGCCTAAAGCGTCTTCTCACGTAGATCAAATGTGGGGACCAAAAATGTATTATATCATACAGCGAGCAACAGAAACATCTGTCAAGAACATTTCTAATGATGCTCTGAGAGAACTGAACGCTTTACAACGATCTGCAAGAGCTTGCGAGGAAATAAAACAACTCTCTGTGAGTCAGAAAAAATGGATAATTCAAAATGAAAGAAGCTAAAGATATTTTGTATCTATTAATTAGATAAATTCATAGTTTGTCTGTTTTACTTCAGCCTGATGGCTCTCCAAGAGAACCACCAATAAGACAGAATCTTGGTGGATCTCATCTTGCTAAACGTAAACCACAAACACCAACTCCACACCACCAAATCCCACATAAAGGTGGACCAATGAAAGCCATACATCCAGAATACACCACAACTAAACCACTATACAAGGCCGACAATACTTCGGCGAGCAAACCGAACTTCAATTCCAGCATGAAAAGAGGATCAAGCAAAGATTCTAGCAATCATTTAAATAAAAGCCTCATCTCTGCTTCAAGACCTCCTTCTGCCCAGGCTTACAAAAGTCAGCATCGATCAGGGTCCATCTTCATCTCAAAAGAAGAGTACGATCGTCTACACAATAGAATTAAACAGCAAGAAATGCAAATAGAGGAACTCACAACTAGGTATGTGTATAGACTGAAAGGGAAAAAAATGATCCCAGACTCGTATATATTTGCAGCATCATTTGTAAATAAATGTACAAGATTTGACATAGATCCTTTGGCAAATAATAAGGAATACCGGTTTTTCCCTATTTAATGATACATAAATGGTTTGAATACCTTTTTACAGATTAAGTAGCTTTGCCAGTAAACAGTTGCTGGCTGGTAATCCTAACATGGCAGACTTGAGTGACAAGAACAGACCGACAAAAATCGGGGAGAAGTTTGGAAGCTTGTATGATGAGGAATGGTCTGATGCTTATGATGCCTTCCACTATCAGCTCAAGTACAATGAGGAGGAGTGTCTGAGAGTTCTACTGAGAATACTCAGGGTAGGTAATATATCAGGAACTCAATCAGACTCAGCTCAAGTATACACAGAGGAATAGTGTCTGAGGGTTCTACTGAGAATACTCAGGGTAGGTAATATAACAGGAACTCAATCAGACTCAGCTCAAGTACAATGAGGAGGAGTGTCTGAGAGTTCTACTGAGAATACTTAATGTAGGAATACAGCAGGAACTAAACCAGACTCAGCTCACGTATACAAAGAAATAGTGTCTGATATTTCTACTGAGAATACTCAGGGTAGGTAATACAACAGGAACTAAACCAGACTCAGCTCACGTATACAGAGTAGGAGTGTCTGAGAGATCTACTGAGAATACTCAGAGTAGGTAGTACGACAGAAACATATACACTCTGTATACATTCCTCTACAGACCGAAAAGGAAATGTTTCAAAGTTTTAGAATCAAAGATGTTTTTTGAATATTTTTCTTTACATGTAATTAATTTAATGATAAGAGCAGTTTTCGTATTTTTAAAATTGTTCACATAGCTTAAATTTCACGAATATTTTATATGAATTTCAAAAGAAAGTTAGTTTCTGATTGAAAATATTTCAGTATGCGTATGACTTCTGCAAAAAGTCCTCCGAGACCCAATTGTCCAACTTGTCGCTGTCAATGGAGAGACACATTCTACATCCCTCGTCTTTCCATGGACATTCTTTGTCCGATTCGGTAAGCAAAACAACTTTCTTGTGAACAGTAAATAATTTACATTTCTAAGAAAAGTGCATGTATTTTTCTCTGAGAATAATATTTGACTGAAAAATATTTAGTACATATGTTACAATTATATTTTAGACCAATTTTTCTTCGTCAATTGGTTCAGTTGATGTGCGTCTTGACGAAAGCCAAGGAAAACTGCTGCGATCAGTTTGTAACAGACATTCTAAAGAATTCAGAAAGGCAGCAGGTGTGAAATCTGTTCCAGAGTTACAAGAGGTAAATTTTTGGTCTGTACTTTTAAGTGATATAATTTGATAATATCTACAGAGAAATCAAAGTAAGACATAAATAATTTTACTTAGGTCTTCAAAAAACAAATCCTGAGACAGAACTTTCAGCTGGAGCCCCGCCAACTTCCAAAACCAATCCTAGCTTACATTGATGCCTGTATAGAGATAACGTGGTTAATGTGCATACAGGATCCGCCTATGGTGATCACGTGGGCCACAGAAGGGGAGGCAATTAATAAAGACTATTACAAGTTATATAAAACTAATGGAAGCATTGTTAAAGTATCGGTATGGCCTGTTTTATTTTTACACAATAGAGGACCAATCGTTAGCAAAGGATACGTTTATCCCTTTGAACGAAAAGTTTAGACATATGTTTTGCACTGAATACGTATGTGATTTCAAAACATGCAAGGCATTGATTTCTCTTCATCTCAGAAAACGAGATGCTTTTGTCGAGACTTTAAATCAAATATTTACCTCAGTTGCGTAATTTTATATCTTCACAAATGCATATTTTATTGTAAAAGTAAGCCTACATGCAATGTACAGATAAAAAAGTTAGACATATGATGAAAAGGTGAATTACATATGAATTACACATCATACAGATGTATTGGTAAAGTCACTGTATTTTACGTTAAGAACTTGATTGTATGTATAAGTTTGGACTTTGAGATCACACAGCTATATACTATGCACCTGGTTTTATACAATTTTTTTCACGTGCGTTTTTGTGCCAAAGGACTGTAATGGAGTTTGAGATGTTCCTTTATACTTACTGTGATACTTTTTCTACCTCTTGTAAATAAGCATTTGGACCATACGTATGAGAGAATTAAATTGTTGCAATAACTATTATCGTGTAAAAAAATCCATGGGCCTCAGCCTCTTCCCCACCCCTTTTGTTCATTGTATTACAGATTTGAGAATTCTCATAAAATTTCTCATCAAAATGTTGTTTACGTGTAGTTTCATGCTTTGTAATTTAAGATACTAATGAGGCACAGGTACTTGTGGACAGGACCCCCCCCCCCCCCCCCCCCCCCCCCCCCCCCCCCCGATATTCAACCCGGGGGCTTATTTGACAATTTTTTCACAATTTATATTTAGTACACTTATTCAACGTGTTGGCAATAGGAACAAATCGTCAAAACCCCAAAATAATCGCTCCAGAAAAAAATACCCACTATACATTATAAGAGAGAAAGGTAAGCAACTTCCGTTTGTTTATGTTGTACCCCCACTGGTCTTTCTGGGTTTAAAAACATGTATTCATTTCATTTTCACCTAAAATGTTGGTCTACACTGTCTCTACATATATTTCTGTCTCAGTCAATGCTATCGGATTGACTCTGCATCTCGTAAGAATCTCACAAACAGCATTCCAGTTAGAATGTTGAAATTTCCTTAGGTAAACGCAACGGAAGTGCATAGAAAATGTTACACTTATTACGATAACGTCCGAGAGAGTTTTTGCCTGACGTAATAATCACTCTCGGGTGTTATCATAATAGGTAATAGGCACTTCCGTTGCGTTTACCTAAACGTAAACAAACCGAAGTTGCTTACCTTTCTCTCTTATGATGTATAGTGGGGTATTTTTTGTGGAGCGATTATTTTGGGGTTTTGACAAACCATGCTGTCTTGAAGAAACAATAAAATGGTGTTCTGTTTTGATGAATTTAATTCATTTTAATGTATTTTTAAAAAATCGTTGTGAAAATATTAAATAGTCTAAAATTTGAATTTTTTAATTATAATGTTTGTATGATATTTTTGTAATAAAGATTAAATAATTACCTCATGAAATGCAAAAGAAAAAAAATACAAAAATATATTTACAACTTGTGATCTACATGTAAATGTAACCGTTAAAGATATTCCTCTTATTCCTTTTGGGATTTCATATTCCCTTTGCACAAAATCTTTGTATTATATATTTTATTAAAGGAAATCAATAAGGCCATAATAAATAAATTGCTAGATTCTCATCCGAATTTTTTTTATATAAAAATCGAAGCGGGCGGGCGGCATTTATTTTATATTTTTTATTTTTACAATATTGCAGATTTTTTATTGACCTGTTCAATCGGTGTAATTTTATCTACAATACCTGAATAAAAGTCATAGTAAATGTTAATATTGTCTATTACTTCACATTATCACCAATCTTTTTCAACCAATGACCCTTGTTTAAAATATATACGCATGTATTACAGCAATAACTATCTTTTCAGCTGTCAAAAAATGGTACAGTGTAGATGAATACCGATCCCGATCAGAATTTAGACGAAGAAAAACAGAAATAAAAAAAAATCGAGGCGGGGGTATAAAATCGGGGCGGGCGGGGATAAGAATCTAGGAATATTTTTATTATGGCCTAATGCATATGCAGTGTAGTTAGCATGAACAGATTAAAAGGTACATGTGCAATTCATTCCAGATTTGAATAAAAATTTAATTCTTTTTTGAAAAAATCAAATGATGGTCAATGGCTTTTATTTATTATAATTTACATGAAAGTATTCAGACAGATCGATTCTTTCATCTACACATTTATAGAAGTCTGAGAAATGCTGTCGTCATCAAGAAACGCTATACATGTGTAGATTACTTGATTAACCTCTCAGTACACAACACATGCATTTGCGTACGAGTTTTGTCGCATCGGTGGCTACCACCAAATGCCACATTACCGTCACTTCAAATGTAGCATTCTATCCAGTGATTCTACATCAATTTCTGTATCGATCGATTTAAAATTAGGTGAAAGTTTAAAAGCATTGACTGTACAAATGTTTATTATTGTGTTTTAGCAGTCGTAATGCGCCCATAGCTGAAAGTGAATTTATCAAATGAATATTTACCATTTTATCCTTATTTGTTGAAAAACCCCTTTAGGAGCCTCTTGATTTTTGTTTGTCGTTGTCATGAAAATCCCGTGAAAACGAAACAGGAAGTAGAATTTGAACACAGGTAAGAAGAGCTTAGTCGGGTTATCATTAATACAATAAATGCTGAATTATTTAAAATGCATATTTGCACTTGTGAAAATATTAAACAATTGAAACGCATAAAGTACTCTTATACAGGGATTTTTTTAAAGAATTGTTTGGAAGCAAAATGTTAAAAAGAAATCCTGTTGGGTTATGAGACATGTATAATATATATATATATACCTGTCAGGCATTTGGTTTTAAACATCTTCAAGTTTGATTATAATGATAAACAAAGCTTTATGTCTTCATAACTCAATACAAATATATATCTACAAGAGATGTTTTCTTTGTTCTCAGATATGATGATATCAATATAGAGATTAGCAGATGAGCAGCATATAAAATTACAAACTGTTTACATAGTACAGCTGTAAACCAAATATGGAAAAATGTTTATTCATTTTAAATATTGACAAGAACTGATTCCTGTCTGTTTTACGTATTCTGGCTTATTTATTGCAGCCCGGAGGACCGGGCTGCTCTATACATATAAGTTTAAGTGTTGGTGTATGGGAATTGGGGTGGGAGTAGTTATTTAGAATTAAAGGTTTTCTAAACATTAAAAAGATTGTTAATCAGACTGTTCTTTCCGCTTATAAATTACGAGATACATAATATATTTTCATCCATAAAGTTAATCTGTAAAAATATATATGTTTTTCATATTTTAATATGTAAAATGGCTTATCATTTACTATAGAAAAAACGACAGGTCCCTTTTTTTAGAACATCGAATTTTACTTCTCGGATAAAAACGTACTCTGCACAGATGGTGTTTTATATTTTAAAATTGAAAAGTAATACATTTTTAAATATAGGTGATGCGTGTGTCTAACTTCAATTTATATTTAAATACAGCCAATATTTACTCGAGGAATTAATCAAGTTTAAAATGGTATCGTTTTTGATTGATTTTTATCCGACTTCAAGTTTTCAAAATATTTGCGAATGTCGTCTACATTAATTAGACGCATGTCTTTTCACACATATCGAAGCGGTTTGATGATCAAGACTCATTTTCAATGTTTACTTTATATATTTCCCGGGCGACAATTGATGGTCACATCAATGTTTTCTTGTTTATTTATTGTTTTAGCTTCTGAAGGAGGAGGAATGGGTGACGGATATCGTCATTTGAAAAAAGTTGTGGAATGCATAGAAAACAGACAATATTACGAAAATGATTTCAGAGATTCTGACGTAGAGTTCGCAAAGAGAGAACTAGCGGCCATATGTCAGGCCCTGACGACTGTACCTGCCTTTGTTCAGGTAAGAATTAAATATACAAGTACCAGAAATTAGTTTTATACATGTACACAAGTATATTCAACTCTATGAGGTTTTTTCAGGTAGATTTGCTCAAATTTCTTGATTTGGCAGAATCAAGAAAACCACAAGAGTTAATTAGATTTAAGAAGCAACATGAAATCATGCCCAGATATTTAACGGTTGTAAAAGATTTTGAACATTCTTTGGAATCAAGAGCCAGACCATCAAATGGAAGTGTACACGTGAGTAAATAGAATAAAAGCGAAGCGATTTTCATTTTCAGATAATAAAATTTCACTTTTGTTAAGTGATCTTACATTTAACAGAATATCATAGCTAAACAATTTTGTATTTATACCTGTTGTAGTTTTAACATTAACATTCTAATAATAGTACTAGTAAACAAAGTACTGTAACAGGTATTTAGTGTTATTCGTATAATTCAAGCCCTGTGTTGGGTATAAATTAAATAAAACTCGAGTTTCTTTCACACAGGGTTCACAAAGAGGAAGTGCCAAACCTTCTGAAATCGGACCAAATCCGGAACATAAAGGATCTGCAAAATCAATGACTTCAAAAACTAGTAACGAAATGGCTCGTAAAGACATGGAAATTAATGAACTCAAAAACAGGTAAGTCTTCTGGACCAATGGCTCCTAAGATGAAGGTTTTTAAAGATTTTCCTTATTTTTTCCTAATGCGAAACATGTCATGTTATAGATTTTAAATTAGTACAATTCTTAGTCAACCTTGGATTTTCAGTGAGGTGTGGCATTCTCGAAGCAACATAATTATTTAACGCGTCTCTCAAATTCTCATGGGTTAAGAAATTCATAACATTAAGCCCCACCTCTTTGCAATACGAAACGCTGTCATTGGATCATTGCTACACTCGTTGACATTCGCCCGAATTTCTATCCCATTTATATATTCAAAGACTGAACGAAAGGCTGTAAATTTCAGACGCTAATTGTGTAACGTCAAGAATGCCACACCTCGCTGAAAGTCCAAAGATAACAGAGAATTGTACTACTGAATGGTAGTGTAATTTCTGTTTTACTGCCACCTGGTAAATTCAAAATTTACAACATGGCAAAAACTTTGAGAATAATATTGCTGCCCTATACCTGGAGATCATGATTTGAACAGACTTGAAACTACATAACTTTTGTCCACATCAATATGATTTTTTGTGTCTGCTTTTCCTGAGTTTTTTAATGATACATGTATTTCCAATTTTCCATATATCCTTCTATGTAAAACTTTGAAAAGGGCTTCACCCTGCCCCCCCCCCCCCCCCCCCCCCCCGGGGGGGGGGGGCATGATTTGAATTAAGTTGAATCTACACTACTTGAAAATGCTTCCGTATAAGTACACGTGTGATTAATCAAGACCAGGCTGTTCGTTTGAAGATTTATTTACCAATATGATGAACTTTGATTGGCCATTTTTGCCCCACCGTAACCCCGGGTTCTTTGAATCCATTGGTCAAATTTGAATCCACAATGTAGTGAAGCTTTCAAGTTAGCTTCATCTTTTCTTGCCTATTTGCTCAGATTGTTCTTGAAAAGAGGGTTTGAAAAAGTTACATATGGCGTGAAATTTTGGCCAATTTTATCTTAACGATTCAGCTTTATTGCTCGGTGCCCTTTGAGGCATGATTCTTTTTTTGAACGAACTTGAATTCCTTTCACCTAAGAAAAGACTGGTTGAAATTGAAAAGTTTTTCTCAAAAAGTGGTTTTTGTAAAGAAGTAGAACATATGAAAAGTTTTCAAATGGACTGACAAACGGATGCCAGAAAAATTGCCGGTATGCCCAGAAAAACTCACCTGAGTCCTCATTTCCGAGGACCTAAAAACAAAAAAAAATAATGACGATTTTGAAAAAAAAATATTGATATTTGACCTGTCTGTTTTGACCCGATTTTACTTGAGGTACATAGTCAACTTTTAAAACATATATCTTTATAGACTTATTGTATGAATAGATTAAGCAAAGTTGCTGGGGAGAAACTGAAAAGCAACAATCCATCTATAGCAGACCTCAGTGATATTAACAGACCGACCAAACTAGCGGAGTACTTCAAGGAACTTTACGACAACGAGTGGACCAATGCTTATGAAGTACTACACAAAAAATGGCAGCTTAGAAACGAAGAAGATATAGTAAAGAAACTCGGTAAAATGTTAAAGGTAAGTCAGATCACAGGAGTTCGCGTACCTATCAATTTTACCGAAATTTTCAGTAATTTAAAAAAATACGTAATACTTATAATAATTACACTTATGGGTATTACGTTTTTTTTATTTACTGAAAATTTAGGTAAAATTGATAAGTACGCGAACTCATGTGGTCAGATGTATGTTATTATGATAAATAAATATTTCAGATTACGAATTATGATACCGTAAAATTATAAGTAAACCCTAAGAATTCAAAATATTGAAGGCTTCAGAATCATTAAGAGATGGAGAATGGATACAATGTTCTTCTGAGCACACTTGTCAAGCACCTGAAATTTTATTCACAAGATCTCAATACACGTATATAGCTGTAGTTCAGAAAATCTAATCCATTTTTTTTTAGTGTATTTACATATATAAAGGTTGATTTATTCAGGTTACTAGTATTGATAAAACTTCAGGCGTTTGTATTACGAGAAAACTCTTTTTGAATACTTTGCTAACTTAAGGATATTTTTGAATATGGATTCAATTTTTTCTACAGATGGCTTATGAGTTTTGCCTTGAAGAAGCAAGAAAACACAGAGAAAAAATCCGAGAAACATTAGTTTATCCCGTCGGGATTCATCTAACACTAAATGTAAGAAGCAGTGCAATGTGAACATTCAATAAAAAAATATTATTCTCAGTGCATATTAGAGTCATAAAGGGTATCGTCAATGGTTAAATCATTATGATTATTGGTTAGGAGATTCCATATGTATATACATGTATCTTCCAATATTGTAGGCCAGTGTAGAGCCAAATGTAGAAGAAAAATTGCGCCCCAAAGTCCGTCAGATACAACGAGAAACGGGCGTCTACGCCATCCCTGCCATACAAGAGGTAAACGCAATGTAAAAAAGATTTTAATTGGTGAAAGTAAATTTATTTTTTCAGTTTTTAAATAAATGATATGTAATTATAACACCCCCTCCTGGTTGAAAACTGGGAGGGTATATAGTGATTCGTCCGTTTGTCCGTCTGTTACGCTTTGGGGTACCTGTCTCTCATCCGTAACTCCTCTTATACCACTGAATGCAATGAAACTGAAAAGAATCTTTGTTACATGCACAAAGTGCCATTGTGACCTCCTATTTTACTTTTGGATTTGAGACATATTTTGGGTTCCCAATAGCAAAACATGGACACTGTCATTCTTTCTATAATATTGAAAAGGGTACCCATCTCTTCTGTACAACTCCTCCTATATCACTCAATAAAGTTTAATGATACTTTCACGGATTTTTTAAAATAAAATAATGCCGTCATGCACCTCTTATTTTACTTTTAGATCTGACACTAATGCAGGGTTTCCCAGAGAAAAACATAGACTTGGCCATTGTAATCACATGGGAGGCGGGGGAATCATTTAGTGAGCTCAGTGCTCGCAGTACCTCTAGTTTATTTCAATTCTCCTTGATTCAAAAAACATGTATAATTTTTTGATTTTCAGATGTTTCAGCAACACCATGAAAGAGAAATTAAAATGAACGACTGGGATGAATCACGAGAAATAATGAATTACATTAAAAACTGTGTACAGATTTGCTGGCTTTTTGCCATTCAAGATCCTGCTATGCAGTTATGGTGGCCCAAAGAACAGAGTAAAATTGATGAGGAAGTCAAAGAATTTACAAAACGGGGATCTGTTATCAGTTATGTCGTGTGGCCAACATTATATTTACATAGAAATGGTCCTTTGATGTCTAAAGGTGTCGTCCAACCAATCTAATAAATCAGCTGATTTAAACTCACAACTTTCAATGAGTTATCACAATTCAGAAAGTTGTTGATTGTTTTGATTCTGCTCTGATTCAACATTGGAAAATGAATGAAACACCAAAAATGTATTGCTTCTTTGAAATTGTGACCAAGAATAGCTGTAGTAAAGGAGACAGAAAATACTAATACTAGTACCGTACCTGAAATAGATACTAGCATACACCCACTTCATCTAATTTTGTAGCTATTGCTGAAAAAATTGATTGTATTAAAACCATATCTTAGAGTTATATTTTATTATTTTTTTTGTGGATAAACAGATAGATTTTCAGTGCAGTCTCAGAGCCAATAGATGTTTTTTTTTTTTCTTTACGAATTATTGCTATTCAAATAATTTAAATTCTGCATTCTAAAATGAATAGACAAAGCATATGAATTTTAATAAAATAATGCATAAAAAAGGAGAAGAAATTATGTCGCAAAACATTTTGCACTCATTTGTTATAAAGCATCAGATTCAAGTAACTTGGTTACTGGTTTCGGGGACGAAGAATGTTACATTAACTTCTACATACTGTAACTACTGTAAGTTGAGCATTTCATATGCTGAAAAGGCTCTTTTTCTATTGTAGAGAATCAGACAATGATTGACATGTGCCTTCTAACATGTTCTTTCATATTTTATACATACATGCATGTATATAAGTTATAATTTACTAAAATGGTGGCAATTGGCATACTTTCCATAAATGTAAAATTTCACTAACTGCATGTAAGTATTATTGCATTTTTGAAGATATAATTTTTTATATGATAATAATTGAATTAGAGCATTTATTGCCATGTAATGATCTAATCAAGCATTAAAATCAGTACTACAAAATTAAAGTTATAATTTTAAATCGAAAAAAAACCCTGATACTATAATATTAAAAGCTATGTCATACTTTTTTATTAGGATATTTCTTAGGAATAAGGTAAAACAAGTTTTAATTTTTTTTTCAATTATAGGGGCCTCTGACTTATCTCGGATGTTGTACTTCGTAAAAAATGCTGTAACATCAGAATGTTTGAATTCAAGTTGTAAAGGCAAACACGTAGATGCTATAACATTAAAAAATAAAAGTCGCAATAAAACTATAAAAAATCTACCATGTTATTGCTAAAAATTACTAAAGCTTAGAGTGCTATATACGTTTTGATATAAGGACTATATCTGCTTTGACTGCATCAAAGATTTGCATTTACATTTCAGTATTGATTTTTTGAAAATCTTTACAACTATTTATCTTTATACAGACAAAATGATCTTTTTGATAGCTGAAGAGATCAATTTGTTTGGCAGCAGTTTATTGTATATAAAAGAATGGTCTTTAAAATATTTCGGATCGAACTGGGGCCAAGACAGGGAAAATATAAAAGAACAACAGGCTTTCCCCTTTGTAAAAAAAAGACTTTTACAACATACTTACATTTTTTCTAAAAAGTTAACAAAGTCTTTAAGAGTATTGTAATATTAATGCTTCATTTTTAGGGAATCAAAACATTCGCCTTTTATAGGTTCTGACAAGAGTTGTCGTCCGTACACTGTGTTAAATAACGTCAAATCTCCAGTAAAGTCGGATGGAGGAAATTCTTATTGGCAATTGCGGTATTTTAAAAGACTGAGGTAGCATAAAACCTCATTGAACCTGTTATGCTTTGTTTCAATTATTTTTTTTAGTTCAGGAGATAAAATTTAGACCCGAAGGTAAGTACTTATTGCTGATTGGTTATATTTAAAAAGGCGTTTTTATCAAAATATGGGATAAAAGAAAAATAATAAAATATTCAGTTTGAAATCATTGCTAAAATTAAATGTATATAATCAATTCAATGTTTTACATTGTCAGCTATTTGAACATTTGAAGTAATTGATTATATTGGTAACAAGACCATGCACTCAAAGTTTCTGTACAGGAATAGTCTGAAGGTAAACACTGCAAGTCAGTTCAATTCTACCGTTAATGTAGTCAATTTAGTTGAATTTTATTCGCTTTTTATAGAGAAAGTGGTTACAGGAGAAGAGTTATAAAGATGTCTGACAAATACGCATATTTGAAGAAAGTTTTTGATAAACTGCATCAATGTAAATATTATGAGAGTGACTTCAGTTCTTCAGATGTAGAAATAGCCATCCGAGAACTTAACGCTATATGTCAGACGCTACCCATGCTGATCCCTGACACACAGGTACATGATGATAGAAGTTAATTTATTCAATTAATTGTGGACAGAAGTTCAAGGCCTATATTTTGTTTCATGTTGCCTTGCATTTCATTTACATTTGTATTCGATATCAATTTATTTGTCTAAGTAATGCTGGAAATCTTAGATAAATGTGTACATTCTATTTCACTTCTGCTTTTTTTTTTTTAAAGAACAATGTTTCCCGAAATTTTCATGTGCAGCATAAAATCTTTTTTCATACTTACAGAGAGATATAATGAGGCTTTTGAATGCTGCTCAGTCTAGACATTTACAAGAAATATTAAAGTACAAGGCAGACGGTGAGGAAAAATTCCATAATCTTTTGAAAGAGTACCAAAACTACCTCCAAAGGCAGTCGGTTGTTCCAGAGTTTATATTCAGTGTAAGTATAGGCCAGAGTCTATCAAATACACAAATCCAAAAATATATAAATTAAAACAACACAAATTCTTGGTAAAAAAAAATGAGAAAAACTTCAAGTACTGTGAAATTATTTTAATGCGATTCTATAACATATCTTAAATACGATTACTGGTATTTAAGTAAGTAGAAATATCACACTATTTACATTTTCTTTTATGATTTGGTATTTTTTTTCCTTTAAAGAATTCCCCTGCAGGGTCTACCAATTCAGAGTATTTGGAAACAAGTGAAGATCGTGAAACAAGGTACATGTATGCAATACTTGGAACTTTTCTTGGGTTAAAAGAATCTAAAACTGGAAGCTATTATAGGAAAATAAGACCTGCACGTCTTAGCCTCTAAACTAGCTCACTAATGTATGTACCTGGGTAGTGAAGCAGCCATTATAAACTATCAAGTTGAGCACAAAATGCGCAGGTCATGGTGAGCATTACTGTATGTTCATGCATAGGTAAAGTTAGCATTCCATATAATAATTCACTACTGGTCTGAAATTGTACTTGATTACTGTTCGTTGTCGTTGTCTTCGTATTTCATGATGTAAATTCTGATATCAAAAGAGGAAGATTCAGAGAATTGTGTTTACTGAGTATGAGAATATTCAGAAGCCGTGCAAACCACGCATCATTCTTAGGTACTGTGTGAAATATTACAGGAGTTCTGGTGTCATGGTTTAGTGAAAAAAGGCCCTTTCCAATTTCCTTTTGGTCTCAAGGATGAAAATGAAATTCCGAAATCAGAATTTACTAAATGACACCACCTATATTGTTAAAAAAAAATGAAATATTCAATGAATAAGAAAGATCTAGGATTGAGTTCTTTAGAAAGTGCGTGTATACTCTGGCACGTGACCAAAAGTTTTTTTTCTTCAGTTTAATAATTGAGACCTCTTATTATTGCATTCTTAGTTTTTCCATGGTTGATGACAAAAAACGGAGAGACCACCATCGGACTAAAATAGAGCTGAGCGACCTGAATACACCAGAAAAAATAGCTGAGTACTTCAGAGATCTCTACCATAGAGAGTGGACCATTGCTTTTAAAGCATTAAAAGACATGGGTCAAATAAGGAACGAAGAGGAAATCATTAGAAGATTGGGCAAAATGTTAGAAGTAAGCTTCATGAAATAGATAGTAGAACTTAAACATTTTAGGGGAGGGGGGGGGGGGGGGGGGGGGGGGTATGAAAAAAGGGAGGGCATAAAAATGTACATACTAGTACAAGTACATCTGTTCTGAAATGGATTACCAAACCACTTTGAATTTTGATATAGATGGCGTATGAATTATGTCGAGAAGAAGCCAGAAAACACAGAGGAAAAATAACGGAGGCTCTAGTATATCCCTTAGGATTACCAACAATAGCAAATGTAAGTGACCTTGAAAGTGAGTAATTTGAAAAAAAAACAAGCAATTAGGCCTATGTATTTCAAAAGAGAGATTTGTCTCAATTTTAACATCTTGAAAGGGGTAAATTTCTCTAAATGGTATTCATCCGTGTTTGCTCTGCTCCTATTTTGTATTGTTTTATGGATTTTGAAATTGAATATTGTTCGTTAATGTTCACGGTGTCCAGAGAAATAATGCAACGACTTAACTATGTATGGAAAAAAATATTCTCAAATTGTGAATTTAAACGGCGATCTCAGACCAGTTTCCACCCGCAGAATACTGTAGATTCCTTATTTATGTGCATTTTAATTATTCATGAATGAGGTTTCTCCAAATTCAAATTCTTTTTTTTGCTTGTCGAAGCTATTGCAGGTAGGGCGTCAAAAGTTTTTCTGGTTGGTACCCCCTGTTCAAAAACGTCACTATGTGTCTAGTGTGGCACTGTATGGCAGGCTTTTTAAAACATTTTAATGAATAATCTTTTGGATTACTAGTATGTTTTAGCCCCTGTTATCTGTTTTAGGCCAGAGTAAACCCCAATATAGAACACAAACTGCAGCCTAGAGTCCATCAGATACAACAGGAGACGGGGTTGTACGCCGTACCAGCTGTTCAGGAGGTAAGTATGTTTAGATTTTTGACATGATAACAAAGAGACTATACTGTTCCTCATATCTATTTGCATCCAGGATAATTTTCTTAATATAAAATTACAAAATATAACAATTTTATATATATTTTTTTAATTTAAGATATTTTGGTATACACATGGTGGTGCATTTGCAGAAACAGGATGGGACAAATCGAAAGATATAATAAACTATGTTGAGAGCTGTGTTCGAATATGCTGGTTATTTTCTATTCAGGACCCGCCTATGAAACTTGTGTGGCCCGAAGAAGGGTTTAAAATAAACGACAATATGAAGGAACACTCAAAACATGGAAAGATTGTCCACTTTACTGTATGGCCTATATTGCAGTTATATGAGAATGGCCCTTTGTTGTCTAAAGGTGTAGTGGAGCCATTTTAACATGAACTGTTCTATATAAGGAAAAGTACTCACTTTAGAGTTACCATCTGTTTTGCTTAAATTGTGGAAAAGTGTTCGAAAAATATTCAATTCTTTTAATATTCTTTTATTCAATTTCAAGATATAAAACTTGAAATACCTTATATGTTGATTAGTAAATAGAAAATATGTAGAATTTTAAGAGAGACTCTGAGAGAGAGAGAGAGAGAGAGAGAATAAACATTGGGAGAAGACATCCTACTTTAGAGAACTGTCATGTTGTAAATATGGAATTTACTGGGTGGCAGTTAACTCTACTGCGATCACCTCGGCGTTTTGCATTTTTTGAGGACGCCGTGCAGTCGCCGTGAGGACACAGCCCTGGTGTGACAGGGGTTTTACTCTTTGATCTGACACCTATCTTAAACCCCTGTCACAACAGGGCTGCGTCCTCACGGCGACTGCACGGCGTCCTCAATAAATGCAAAACGCCGAGGTGATCGCAGTAGAGTCTCCTACAGCGCCGTGACAACGCGGCGAGATCTCCACTGAACGCCGTAGGGTCGCGTAAGGTCTCCTAGAACGCCAGGGGACGGCGATCACTTTGGGCATGCACAAAGTACGCGCCGTGTGATCGCGGTCTGATTAGAACGCAGTAGAAACGTAGTATGATCGCCGTAGCAGCGCGGTGAGATCTCCAACAGCGTAGTGGGAGCTCCGTACGAACGCCGTGAAGACGCACATGATCGCGGCACGAACGCAGTGATAGTAGACTGCGCTTCCACGGAGATGTCGCGGAGTCCTTGGAGATGTCACTGCGTTTCTATCGCGTTCTTACGGCGCTTCTAATGAGATTTATCGTCTTGTGATTTTTTTCGACTGCGACTACACGGCGACAGCACGGAGTTGTCACTGCGATCATTGCGCTCCCATGGCGTCTCTACAGCGTCCGTTTGCGATCACAATGCGCTTTCACGGCGTTGTTAGAGCGTTGTCAGCCAGCTCACAAAACAAGAGCAATGGAATCATATTTGATCAGCAATAATCCCAACGTATTTGTTGCACTAGGGGCATTTAAGTGAAAAAAATGGAAGACAGAATTACACCAGAACTTGTTCTGTTGTTTCAATTAAATTTTGTAGAAAACTTTTCAGTGTGTTTATTTATAATTTGTTTTTTACATTCACAATAAAATCAAAGAAAATCTAACAACACATCTGAACCAATAAAATTGAAAAAAAAGCAGTTTAATCACAAAACTATTAATAATTTAGTACTAAATTATTAAAATAGAACATTTTTTAATTATTAAGAATATTTAATAGAAGTTTTTTCATCGTTTAACTTAAATCTTTAAACAAAAATGTTTTACATTCCTTCAGAATACTCGGTATATATCAATGAGTAAAGAACGCATTGTGAACGTATTGTGAACGCAGCCAGCGCAGTGAGAACGCCGTAAACACGAGGTGAAAACTCCTAACGCACCGTGAAAACTCCGCGGAAGCGCAATTAATCGCCGAGAGATCTCCATGGGAACGCAGTGGAACGCCGTGAGATCGCCGTAGAATCGCGTCCGTCGCCGTAGGGACGCCGTGACATCTTCATATTGTGAAAATTTTACAGAAATTTGTGCAATTGCCCTGCGATTCCACGGCGATTTAAAAAAATTAACAACGCCGTAATGACTCCGTGTGAACGCAGCTTGGTGTGACAGGGCCTTAAAATAGAAGATTTACAATGGCATTATGTAATAAAGAATCTGTATATAAAGTATAATTAAATATAATTCAGTGGTATACGAGTGGCCGCGGATAAGAAATGAGTACCCTCCAATATTATAGAAAGAATGGCCCTGTCCACGTTTTGCTCTGGAAAACCCAAAATATGAGTCGGATCAAAAAATAAATAAAATATGTAACAAACATTCTGTGAAAGTCTCATTAAATTTCATTTCGTGGTATAAGAGAAGTTGCGGATAAGAGATGGGTATCACAAAGCGTAACAAGCGGACAGACGGACGGACATCCCGATCACTATATACCCACCTGTTTTTCAAGGGGGGATAATACCGGTACTTCAATATTTAGCTAGAAATTCAAATGGCCAAAAAAGGCCTTTAGTGGCTCTATACTCTTTAAACTACCATTACCAATTGACTTTTAATATACCACAAGAGCTTTATCTGATTAGCCATACATGCGGTAAGATTGTATGTACGCCAGTAAGACGGTGTCTAGCTTATATCCATGCAGAGACATCTATGTTACATTTGACAGCTACATAATTACATTGACAGGTTCTATATTATCAGAGCAAGGGTTGTAAACGCTATTTGGAGACTTTTTTTAATGGTACTGGTATGTTTTACAAGAAACAATTAATCAGCTGTTAAATATAGCCATAGAATGGTGACCAAGATGAGAAACATTCGATATTTGGTAGCTTACAATATTTAATTAATGAAAAAGGCGTTCTCTTGTCACCTCCGCCAGTGCAACTAATGAGTTTGTTTCTCATTCAAAGCACATTTGTATCCTTTGCCATTTATGAGGTAGATCGATTTTTGTGAGATTTATCAATAACCAATTCAACCTTGTTATTCGTTACCAAGAGGTTTCTTTTGAGAAATACCCTGTCACTGCACGCCTCCAGTAAGAGAGTGTTGAAGTGTTTCTTTTCTTCACACGAGTTCATTTAAACTAAACAAAAGAGTCGAACAAATATTTATGGAGATCTTATCAACCTTGCTTAACTCTTCTAATTGTTGACGTCCACTTGGTCCTGTGTTCTTGTATATTATTCCTTTTAAATCTTAAGGATATCGTGTATCAGGTGAAAAATCAGAAAACACAGCCTGTCGACCCCCAGGTAGGGACGATTCGCTGATTTCTTAAACGATTCCATTCCAATATGCCTATTTACGTCACAGTACATTAACTTTTAATCAATGCTGAATTGAATGTCAATCTGATCTAAGTGTTTGGATTACAATGCTATATTGATCCTCACACCATTTGAATCCAGGGATTACATCCAGATCATCCTACCCTTTGGTAAGCCACTTTCATTTCTTACACCGTCATTTTTTTTCTAGGGTCAGTTATTTTTAAGCATGGTGCATTATGCATGCGTCAATAAATTTAATCATTTTCCGCAAGGAATTCATACTTTTAAAAGTCCAGTGCTACATGTGCTGGGACGACAAATGTGGTTAATGTAATAAATAAATGCTGAATTTTAAATCATACATTTTTAAATTCAATTTTGGCGACTATGGACGTTATCTTAAAATGTTCACAATTCTTCGTGCTGGCCAAATGTGCAGATAAAAAGGTAACGTTTTAGTAATGTAAATATTTCTCCTATTGATTCCGCTATTTCTCTCTGTATATTTATTAAAACTCTTAAGCCCACTTTAATCGTCTTACATAAGAGAGTATTTTAGCAGTTAAGTTAGAAGTTGCTCACCGACAGGGAATCAATAACTGACCATTGCCGTACAAAATTTCAGAAACTTCAGTGGCCTATGAACGATGCATAAAACAGCTGCCATGGCGTCAAAGCGCCAACCCGATCTGAATTTACCGTCTTTGAAGAGTCATACTCGCAGCAACATTCAGAAAACACTACAGGAGATAGAGGGATACGTGTCAACAGAAGATTTAGAAGCAGCTAAACTGGAATATATCGGCTTAGTACAGGCTGAACAGCTGCTTAAGGAACGTTATCCCCCCGTGGTGAGTACCTTCAAAGTTTATTTTTTCAACCATTTGGCTTTTTCTGAGAAAGAACTATAAATGTCAAAGTACAGGGTCTATTTGTCTTGGGTGGACTGGGGCAAACATTACCGATTCTGAGAGAGAGAGAGAGAGAGAGAGAGAGTCCTGATGTTTGCCTTTAAAGACATCAATTTAGTTTTCGAAACCCTTGTACAAAACCTGGGCAAAGGTTGATCAAGACTAGTCCATCATAGAGGAATATACATACACATGTATCTAGTTACGCAAAAAGAAAAATTGAATATACAGTTTAAACGATACAAAGATCATTTGGTCTGAAGAGTGCAGCCAATTAATTTTTGCATCTTTAGCATCATTTTATTGTAAAAATTTTCTGGTTTATAAATTTAAAAGATAAATCAGTGATTCGTTAAAAAGTATGAGAAAATGAGCGCATCACAGCTTTAGATTATTTTATTTTCTCAATCTTAAAACGTTTGTGTACGTAATTACTATATGCCTTAAGTTTCGAATCAGTCTCAGAAATATTTACACAAGAAATATAACCAGGTCGATTTAAAACTACTTTAAAACTTAAACACGCCCTGGACACCCAAACTGACCAAACAATTCACCGAACACGTTGATATGATATATTCCTGCACATGTGATCTCGAAATACAACAGTCACAGAGTTTGACACATCATACTTAGATGTTTCTTTATAGAGGATCATTGATGGCAAAATAACAACAAGATGACTTCAACTTTTCTATCGTCAAATTCCCTTATTTGAGTAGCAATCCACCATTTTTGCCTACGTAAGAGTTTTATGTCTCTCCAAACAAAAGAGTATGTTCAACATACGAACAATATTTTGAATATAAGCTATTTACAAATAAGTTAATGATACATTTATATAACGGCAGTCGTTTGAAGTCAACATGTTGTAAATGCAGTGGAACTTGAAGTTGAATGGCTATTACATGTATCTTTCTAAGTGTTTAAAGGTAACTCGTAAAACCAAGATTGTTTGAAGATATATATATATTTTTTTAAATTTCAGCTAAAAATAAATGTTATATTTGAAAGCATGCACACCTTCCATCCAAACTTCTTACATGTACCTATAATATGCATGCGCAGAAAATTGCATAGAGAGAAAACTCAATTATAGAAAAAAAATTATCGCAAGACATTGATAAGCTTCTTTGTAAGTTTGGTGTTCTCAGTGAACTTACTCAATGTAATACAGCTACATGTAGCAACCTTGTCACTGTAAGAATGATATCTATTGACGACTGCAATCTCTGTAAAAATTAAAGTGCAGTCAAAATTGTTTGTGTCAAATAACCGTTATTCTTAATACCACGAAAGTTCTAAAAGTTGAGAAAATTTGGATAATTGCTTTAAATAAACGTTAACTGTTTTAAAAATTGCAACTGTCTTTGATGTACATGTACCTTCTCTTTTGATACTTGTAATTTCGGGTCATAGAACAAGTTTATCGAACCACCTTTAAAACTGTATTCATTTCTATTTTGTTTTAAATTTATTTTTTTAGTACCAGGATGTATTGATTTCTGGCATCATGGAAGCTCAGAAAAGTCCTCGTCACGGTCCAGAGAACAGTGCAAAGAGTAGACTGAGGGAAGTGCTGATGGTCGCCTGTCGGGAGCCTAGCGTCAATAAATACACGTCCGGAACAGCCTTATACGAGTACAACTCACTTAAACGATCCGAGAAAATGCTGCTTAACATGCAAAATAAAGTGGTTAGTGCGAACGTGTTCTTGTGTCTGAACCATATATTGGATCTGTGATCATATTTGCTTCTAATATGGTTAGGCTACCGTAATTCTTTAATCAGTAGGTAACCACATATTAAGGTGATACCATCCCCAATCAAACACTCATTGTGGACCAAGACTTGTCTTCGAAACACCCTTTTATTTTTTGATACACCTTTTAATTATTTAGAATCAGTGGCGTAGCATCGTTTTTGAAAGTGGGGGGGCCAGCCAGAGAAACATTTTTTTTTACTTACCTGATAAAGTTGACAAGCAAAAAAAAAAAAAA
>PRKT01000126.1:1018708-1070140 GCA_003671525.1 Saccostrea glomerata
CAGCCCCCCCCCCTGGCCCCCCCCCGGTTGCTACGCCCCTGAGAATGTAGCAATAAAAGCAAAGATAATGAAAAAAAAATTGATAAATCCTTATAATTCACATCAGGCCATTTAGTCCTTTTTAAAAACTTGTATATCACAAGGAAATTGATTGATTCTTCTGTTCATCGTGCTCTTTGAAAGTATGGAAATGATATTAATAAAATGTGCTTATATTTGCATTAGGAATTGCCGCAAAAGTACCACCCCAAGAGAATGACCATAATGGAGGTGTCTCCCCGAGTGAAGCACGGCAAGAAAACCTCCCGTGGGGAGACCCACAGACACTCTGTAACGGGGTCCTCTATCAGCGACTACGAAGATGTTCTCAGAACAGTGGAGTTCCAACAGACTAAGATAGACCAGCTCACTAAGAGGTACGGAAAGGAGAAGGTTCTAGACTATATAATCAGTTCCACCTTAATACTTCATCCCAGGCTTGTTGTAGAAAACGGGGTTTCTGGAAACACAAGAGAAGGATAAAAATTCCACATTAGGGTTCAATAAAGAGGTTAATTGGGTGGTTAACAATCACCCAAAAGATCCATCTATAAGTATTTTGAATATGAAATTTTGGCAAAGAACTTTTTTTGTAAAAAGTACAACTATAATTTGCAATGAAATTTCCTATCAGTTTATACAAAACTCTTCTTTTCCATGAGATTCAAATAGTCTAAACATTGCCACAACAACCACCCAGCCCAAATAATCATAAGAAGAGCGATCTTTCCAAAGTGCTGGGAGTATTTAATAAAATTCCGTAATGCTATTTTGCAACACACAGTAGACATTTTTATTTGAAAGTAGATCACCCAATATCTTTCAATATTAATTACACTTAAATTCTTTTGATTTTTTGCTGTACTAAAAATTAATTTGTTTTACCCCAGGCAACATTTTCTGATGGACATTTTACCAAGTTTACGAGTTCGATGAAATTCACGTATTATTTGACTTTCTAGACTGGGAGGCGGGATAGAGGAGGATGATACTGCACTCAGTAAAGCCCTCAAAATAACCAAACGATTCAGAGACTTCCGAGACAAGGAATACGCAAACGCATTTCATGAGATGAGCACCTGGAATCAAGGCAAAGACACGGAAATCATGTATAACCTTATGAGGATAGTACGGGTAAATAGCATGCATATTATAGGTACATGTACGATGTATCTAGAATACAGGAAATCAGAAAACGAATACGGTATTAATCAGAAGTCGGTCTGTGTTGAGGAATTATGAATATCTCTAAGGTATATTCCTGTCATCTTTATTTTGAAACATTGAGTTAGATCTCATTTTTATAAGATACTTTTGACAAACAAGTTGATGATGCATGTAAATGAACATCATCAGTCCCATTTATAGGCAATAATTTGCAAGTTCTATTGTTCGATACAATGGCATCATCAGCAAATATGGACAGTCTATCTTCTGACTTCTTAGTAAGTCGACTGCTGACTTTACGTTTTTCAAACTTTGTCTAATTATTTAGCCATTGTTTACACACTGTATTGTCTATATATTTTTTTTCGTATGCCTGACAAGGAGCACAAGGCAGACTTGACCGGTCGACCGAGGATACTTACTACTCCATAGCACCTGATACTACCTCTGATATTTTCAGAGATTCATGTTTGCTCTGTTCCTAACCTTATTGTTTCAACGAACTTTTAAGTTCAATTACTGTTAGTTATCTCTATATTTTTATTCAAACCATGTCATCAGATGCATTTTAGCTGCAACCATAAATTCAGAAATGGGAAATAAGATCACGTTGGCGATCCTTTTTCAAATACCATTTAATATATTAATTGTTGTTCGAAAATGTATCGCTAACGCGCTCTTATTTCTAATTTTGAATGTTTAAACATTTTGTGATCCAATCGAGAGGGTAACAATTGCAACTCTTTCGATGAATTTTAATATTTGCTCTTTTTTTAGTATGCATATCCATTCTGCCAAACTGCCGCCTACGGACAGCTTTTGGATTTAACCACGACATCTGCAGTGCCTTTACTACAACCAATCAAACTTCCCTACCTAGTGAGAAACATGTTGTTGCTCGATAAAAGAATTCATTTTCCTAATCAGAATTTTCACTTCGATATGAAAATTAAAGATTATTGCCAAATAGGTTCTTTATAATTGAAATTCGTTTTTCCAACATCTGACAGTTCCAAAATTGTCACTTTAATAATTCAACTGTTTGTTGTATGATATCACATATCATATTTGACAAGGATATGAATTAAATTATTCTTCTCAGGAAAGTTCCCCAACACGGGAGCAGAGACTGATGTTGTCATCAAAAGGTATGAAATACGTCAAAGGCTTACGTCAGGAGGTGGCCACAATATCTGTACCACAGCTATGCAAGGTAGATAACTCGCATAAAATCTAAACGAAACGTAAAAACTCTTAAAAGTATTAATACAAGAGAACATTGATGTAACCATCAATCACGCCCGGGAAATAAAGTAAACAATGGAAATGAGTCTTGATCATCAAACCGCTTCGATATGTATGAAAAAGTCATGCCTCTAACTGATGGAGACGATAGTCGAGAATATTTTGAAACTTAAAGTCGGATGAAAATCGAACAAAAACGATACCCTTTCAAACTTTATCAATTGAAACCAGACACATGCATCGCCTATATTCAAAAATGTATTTCACTTTAAGAATATAAAAAACGAACTGTGTAGAGTACGTTTTAATGCGATAAGTAAGATTCAGTGTTCTAATAAAAGGGACCTGTCGTTTTCTGATAATAAACGATATGCAACTTTATATTTTAAATATTAAAACATCTATATTTTTACAGATTCAATTTATGGAAGTAAATATCTTATGTGTCTCGTAATTTATAAAGGGAAAGAACATTCTGATTAACAATCTTTTTAATGTTTAGAAAACCTTTAATTCTGAATGACTTCTCCCACCTCAATCCCCATATACCAACACTGAAATATGTATAGAGCAGCCCGGTCCTCCGGGCTGCAATGAAACATCTTAGTGGTAGTTTGTGTAACCAATCCAATCATTTGCTTTTTCGGGAAAGAATTAAACAACGTCTTTATAATAAATTATTTTCAATACTAGTTATTATGTTATAGATTTACATTTGTAGAAATTCAAAGAAACAACAATAGAGAAGGACTTTCGCTGGGACCATACAAAACTACCTAGTGTGCTCAATGACTACATAGACAAATGTATAGAAATATTATGGTTAATGTGCGTACAAGATCCGCCCATGGCTCTTGTTTGGCCGTCAGAGGGCGACAGAGTTGACCGGGACAAATATGAGTTTTATTCAGAGAGTGGGAAGTACGTATCCATGTGCGTATGGCCAGCAGTTCTAATGCAAGATGGTGGAAAGGTTTTGTCAAAAGGATCAGTGATAGCGACGCAAAAATGATGGAATTAAACTACAATGTAGTTTAAAATTCGCAAAATATTTTAAATCACGTGACAATGTGATTTTCATTTGAACTTGTATCAATATAGGCAAGCAAGATATATCGCTCTTTAGGTACATATTGTGTCTTCTTTACTTTTACCGCTATGATTCTTGTATAAATTGTATTGTGAATTGTCTCTTTAATAGTACATGATATAAGCTTTAATACATTAATGTCTACAAACGCATCAACGTGCAGGTGTATTCATGTACTCTACCAAAGTTGTACTGTTTTGTTAATGTTTTAAGTTAAATAAAAATAATTTTGCAAAATCTGTTACGAAAAAAAATTGTGGTAAAAAATATTTATGTGATTTTTAAGTTGAAAATTAGCATTTTATTACATTTAGAGAAATGACAGTGCCAGTTCAACAAAATATGAGTTAAATAAGAACGGAGTGTTTGACTTAACTGTATTTAATATACTCGTATTTGTTTAAAAAAGAAGAAGAAGAAAGATAGTAAGTAAAACGTACATGTCGCTGCATGTAGGTATACCACGTCAGTCTTTAAAGAAAATATTAATGTTGATTAAATCTAATATTTTACGTATTAATTGTATGGCTTGTTATACAATTATGTACCATTCATATTGTTTGCCACTAGATCATAAGAACTAAGAACTTACAGTGGGCGGGGGGTAATAATCGAATTCAGAAAGGTATCAGTAATAATGAAGGGTGTAGAGCGGGTCTATTTCATTTATACGATACTATTATATCGTGTGTTCAAGATCTCTTTTAATCGGCGAAAGACTGCACAGGGTGTTTTTTTTTATACTTTATTTCGCTTATAATGTAAACTGCTTGTACTTTAAATTTTATTTAAAACATGCAAACACATAAAAAATATTACACATTATTGCTTTAGTTTAAAAAAAAATCATTGACTCTATGTGGATAAAATTCTATTTTATTACTGATAAATAATTTTCGCAATGTACAGGCATCGGGAATTAGTTTATGTGGAAACTCAGTAATTCCATTTTGAAGGAATCAAAAAGTTTAAGATTTAAAAGGGAAAAAGTATCAATTTTATCGATCCAAATAGATAAATCAGTGGGGAACCAGGATTTAACTAAACATGAATATTGAACTGTGAAATGTTTTCAAACCCCTCATAATCTCTTATTGATTAAGTCAATCAGGAGGTATTTAAATGCACAGTGTGGGATTCTTAAACAAGAATTCTTAATCAGGGCGAGCATATGCTTATATGATCAGCGATCGGAAACAATGTAGTACCATTAAAAAGATCTTCGCCGATATGTAATTTAATATCTTCATGGACTGTGTATAGTCGCAAATGCTGATTTTTAGGTCATGTCAAGACTTTGTCCGCACTTTAAGGTAAGAAGTAACACATGTATGTAAGTAAACATTTAATCGATAAATATATTTGTTTACAAACTGTTTATTCGCCACTTTCTATGTAAACATCCATGAGATTGGGAGAAAACCATGATAGAGAGAAAAAAACCATTGATAATAAAGACTTGATATTAGGTTAGTTGTGAAAATGTCGTGTAGAATATTTTGACGATGATTTCGTTTTCTTGTGGACTTGAAGCTGAGGATGCTGTAGGAGATGGCGGGGCTCGGTAAGGTGCTACAGGGCGTGGTCGGGCTCGTGGCCCAGAAGAAGTACCACCTCTTGACGCGGGAAATGATTCAGAATGCAAGGGCGGATCTCAATAATCTGATGAAAGGAGTGGTGGGGGCCCAGGCTGATAATGTAGGTCAATATAGATTGATAAATTACAATTTCTCCTGTCATATATCCATACTTATTTTTTTTTTCTCACTGGGATCCAATAAGGAATCTATAAGCTTTAAATTTGAACAGATAAGCCTATAACAGTTATGAAACTGAATATAAAAGTATAAAGGAGATGAAAGCACATGACTAAGAGTCTAAACTACATATAAAAAATGCAGTTTAAGATTCTTAAGTTGTTATGTTTGATTTTTTCTTTGAAAAATTAAACCAGTGACCAATACATACAGTTGGCTTATTTGAAAACAAGAGAATTTATCACATAAGTAACATTAATATGAGTAAATCAAAGACTTCTCTATAAAATGATGACACTGTAGGTAGAGTCCCTCCGGAGCGCCCTTAAAGCAGCAGAAGAGAAGGACTGGGACAAACTAGAGATGGTTCTGGTGGACGCTCAGATAGACTACACAACTCTGATGAAGGCTCTGAAGAAAGGATACAGACCTGTTCCTGTAAGTCAGGATCATGTTCATTTTTTAAAAGTTCCAGTAAGTCAATCACAATAATTAAAGTTTCTACATCAACCATCTCCTTGAATTTGTAGACAAATGCATGCTAAGTTAACATCTCATTAGTTTTTCAAGTAACTCCTTTCAATCAAACTTCTTGTTAAAATTTGAAGCACGTCCCTTATAGGCCTATAATTCAAATAAAATCCAGTAAAATTCAACAAACAAACATTCATCACATTTCATATAATTTTGAACGTGTTCCCTATTTGAACTTTGGGTATGAATGATATTATTATGATACAAATGTTGTGTGATACACTCGTTAAGAACATGTACGGGCCGGGGGTGAACATGAATGTTATCGGTTACCGTTACCTCATGTCGTTCCAAAATTTCTTATTAATTCCCCTTTATTATCATATCTTTCAAATGGAACCATTTCAAGCCTAGTTTGGACTTTCGGTAAGGCGTGGCATTCTCGGCGCTGCATGTTTACCGCCTGTCAAATGGCGAATAGATTCTCATTGGTAAAGAAATTAATAACATCAGGAACTTTAAACTGTTCTTGACAACGATGAGACGATATAAGCTCCACCTCTTTGCAGGATGAGACAATGTAACTGGTTATTCGATACACTAGTTGGCATTTGCTTGAATTTCTATCCCATGTATATTTCAACAGTGAAGGAAAGCTGTGTAAATTTCAGAAGCTAATTATGTAACGTTGAGAATGCCACGCCTTACTAAAAGTCCAAACTAAGCTTGAAATGGTTCTATAAAATGTGATTGCATTTATTTTAGCATAAAAATAAACTAAAAGATACAAAGGTCTGATTATATGCAATAATCTTCTACTACAGACATAAAAGCTTACCCTACGTAAGTGTCAGTAAATAAATAACACACTACTCTAGTACTCTACTTATTCCTTCTTTCCAGAGAACAGTTGAGAGTAAGAAATTCACAGGAATACACGATCTTATGGATGTACCAACAGAATTAGACAGTCTGACTCGAGCTTCCAAAACGTTTGTGATAGAGAAACAGGAAGAGACGGACGAAGTGAACACAGAGAGATATGTCAATGAGGACGAGAAACCAGCTGAAACAGCCCGACATGAGAACCAGCCAAGTCTGATAGAATTACAGCAAAAAGAAATCGAAGAATTGAAAATTAGGTAACATTTATATCATTTAAATCAACATGGAACATGCCTAAAAGAAGATGGGTGAATAAGGCGGGCGAAATGCCTATAGTACGACAGATAAGAGGTGAAAAATTTAATCTCAAATAAATCGAAATTTTATTTGATATTTCATCTAATATTAAAGTATACGTTATGTAAAATCTCTACAATTTACAAAAATCTCACAAAGACTGAAAATATTTGCCTATGAAAAATCTTACACACTAAAAAGAACAAAAACAATCATTTTCTCATACTTAAACAACATTTTTTAATATGGGTGGGTCTTCTCTCCATTTTTTTGAAAGATGATCCTAAAAGTGTGCAATAAAATACACATTTTTTGGTTTACAAAAACATGGAGTGAAGACCCACTATACCTTAAAAGTACACTTTTATGACACAACATTAGCATCTTTCCGAGAAATACTTCAAGTCCATTATGTCGCGGGTCATATCACAAACATGATTTAAATGCCTATTGTCACCATGAGTCGTGTAGCATAGTGGTTAACGCGTTGGTCTCAAAGCAGAATTCTATTCATACGTCGGATTTTTATTGCTTAGGGTTCGAATCACACGAATACCATCTAATAATTTTATGAAAGAAACATTTTCACAATTTTTTTTTCTCTCAAAAAAGTTTTTTTCTTCATAATTTAAAAAAAATTCAATAATTCGAAGCTAATTTGATTACTCAATTTACATACTAAATATGATTTCTTAATATCTGACGCTATAGGCATTCTGCCCGCCTTGTTCACCCATCTTCTTTAGATGTATATCCAATAACTTTTCTTATAACTCAAGAATGCATACTGTACATATTTAGCACAAATATTTGTTAAAACTACATGCATTTCATGTACGACACCTGAAGCAAATAATTACTAGTCACAAAAACATATATACATGCTCATGTATACTTAAGTTATTTTGATTAATCATTTATATGCAACTAAACTTTATCTAACTACATGTATGGGCAATTATAATCTGGAGCTCGGATGCATAAATGTTTAAACGCTTCAGTTCACCATATTTCTACAACTTTGCTTCAAAAAGATGCTTGTAGAATTAATTTAAGCATTAAATAGGAATTTTTCACAGATTAAGTAAACTGGAGGAAGAAAAGCACAGAGAAAAAGATCAAGATTCGACAGTTACCAATCACATCGACTCAAACAGACCTACAAATCTCGCCGAGCGATTCTCAGAACTTTACGACAGTGAGTGGACACTGGCTCTAGAGGAGCTACGCACGACCAAAGAAAATCACGAGGATGGGAATATCAAACTTTTGGCAGACATTTTAGAGGTAAGATAATATCATTTCTAAAGACATATAATATAGCTTATAATTTAATTAAATGCTAATTATACACGTAGAGTTTTCTGTGTGTCAACTACATTTCATTACATTTGCAAAAAAAAAAATACTCAATAGAAACAAGAAGATTCTCTAGTTACAAATATTTATCGAAAAGAAATTACCAAGGATGATACATGTATGTTTGAATTAGGGCTCATAAATATGCATGGCGTTTGGATGGGGAATTACATGTATAACAACATTCTTGGCTAGCCTGGTTAGCTCGCCCTCCAACACATGATCTTTTCATTATCACCTCAGAGATTTTATTTCAAAGATTTCCATGCCCAGTCTATAAGTTTTGGCTATAGTATATACGAATTGCAAAATAAAATTTTAAAAATATAATCATTTAATTGTTCAAAAAATGAGGAAAATAAGAAGTATTTTAAAAAAAAATTTGGAATTGTATAGATAGAATTACATTCTATAAGAATCTGTGTTTTGTATTACAGGCAGCATTCCAGTACTGTAAGACTCTTGCGTCGGACCAGTTCCAGGAAATGTGGGAGAAGAGTCTGTTCCCCATGAGGAATGTACCAGAGTGGGTGAGATATTTTTTAAAAATATGTACATGTGTTTATTCTTACGTACATAAGTGAACAAATAGAGACTAGTACTTGAGAGTTTATTCTTGGATTCGAAAAAAAAAGAAGTACATTTACATATTTCATATTCACATGTATTTTGCCAATAAAACTTTCGTAATCAAAATTTTTGACTTTTAATTATAAAAGATTAAGATAATTTGATTCTTATTTATTCGTAGCTAAATGTGAGTAAAAAATTACAAAAAGAAGCCTCGAGATGTTTGAAAGAATTCAGGAAGGATCACGGTGTGCTAAGTATTCCTTCAATACAAATGGTAAGTTAAGGGGAAATTTTTAAAAAAGTTAATTAATTATTTATTTATTTATTTTTTTAACATTTCTATATAAACATGTTTATCATTTATCTTTGAAACTCTTTTACTCATTGCAGATTTTCACACGGAAGCAGTTGTCCAAAATGATTGACCCTGATTTACACACAGACAATTTAATGAAATACTCCAACTTGTGCGTAGAATTGTCTTGGCTCTTTAATATTCAGGATCCGCCTCTTTGTTTACTTTGGGCCCATGAAGGACAGAGAGTGTCTGAGCATTTAAGACTGTACAATGGGAAAGGAAAAACTGTGTCTTTTAATGTATGGCCGTCATTACTGTTACACGAGGGTGGTCCGCTTTTAAAGAAAGGCGTTGTCCAACCGCATAGCAATTAAGTTTATATCAGAATAAATCATGTATCATTCCATTAGATTTACATTCTACTTTTAGTATTTAACTTGAGAATAGTTGTTAATTTTTATAAACTTTTTAATCATTATCTATCATAATAAGTGATATTGTATTTTAATTTTATTTCATTGTATTATTTATTATACATGTATGTTGCTTTCATATACTTTTAATAATCATCCATTATTATCAGATATATTGCATTTTTTGTTGGATGTTGTTTATTAAAAAACTGACTGTACATGATGAAGTTTGTTTAACGTTAGTTTTCGTGGTGATATTAATATCTACATCCTGACAATGCATGAATGTTGCCTATGTCTGCACTTTACCCTTTGGAATTTTCCCAGTCATATTTTATCTTTTAAAAAAGTCACCATGCTATAAAGCGGAGACGTTACAGATAAAGAAACCTAGCAGATATTTAAATTGTGTCATTTTAAATCAGTGTACGACATTGCCAAAAATATGACAGGAAGTTATGTAAGTATTACCAAGAACCTCCCATAACTTGCTAAGTGGCACACAACTAAATTCCCGGACCAATCAGGGTAGGGGGTAAGTTATTGGTCATAAAACATTTTAGAAGTATCCACAGAGATCTATCAATTTTTTTATAAGTAATATAATACCATACATGATGTACTTTCCTTTCATACGTGGAATATAGAATTATAATTAGGCAATACGAGGCATTTGCGTGCACAGTACTAAAATAGAATTTGGTAATGAACACTTATGCAAGGTGAGACAATAGCCGGCATGACAAGATTGAAATAAAACGGCACAAGCATTTATATTCAATCAAGCCTCATAATGAGAATATAAATGCGACTTCGAAAGTAAAACAAAAAGGTGGTCATCCCCGTTAATTACATGTATGTAGATAACAAAACTATACAAGTCTGGCAATGGTACATTATTAGCTCACGTGATTGTCAGACGATTATTAACATAAGGCGGTTCTCAGGTGAGGGGATTTTTTTTCATTCAACAAAAATTATTCTTCCTGATACCTGATATGTATCTACAACCTTGGAGCGAAGTTTTTACCTGTCAATGCCGGTAATAAATATAAAACACATCTTTATCAACAGGTCAGCGATCTTCAACGTCAACACACCGTATAGGTGTAAGTATATTTACATTTTTCACACTATAACTTAAGGTTATAATTTACAACTATTAAGATGCGTACTTCTAAGTTTGTAAATATTAATGATTTATTTTAATAACGTTACATTCATTCTATGGAAAATATACATAGAGGAGAGAGTAGGTCAAATATAGGAACAGACAATTACCAGATTACAGAGGACGATGACAAAACCAGTACAGACAACTTTTAGCGAGGTAAGTACGCTACATTTTCTTTTACTACCTGGGGATATACTTTAGAATATGCATTTGTAACACTGTACATTATATTTATCTGGTTGCTACTTCGTATCAAAATAAACTTTATTTTCAGTTGTATGACCTTAGTCGTATTCTAGACTAGTTGACAAGACGATTCATGCAAGTACAGTAGCATAATTATACTGACACTGTTTTAACTATCTCTGTATATCTGATTGACAATTAAACCAAATGACTTTTCTTTGTAAAACGTCAAATATTTAATCCTTAATTATTTTCTATATGATTTCTATGGACGTTAACAAAATAGGACTGATTTGAATACTAGTAATAAGCTCATTCAAAGAATATCCCCACCCCCTCACTTTCGATGTTTTGGTGGATGGAATGCCATTATTTATGGCATATTGTTTGATATTATTAATGCACTATCATTTAAAAGTAATCAACAGAGTTAATTTTTTTGAAAATAACATCAAACATGAAGGTCAAGGGGTAAAAAAGCCCCAGCATATTCTGAAACATCTTGTCACATGCAATGCACACGTCAAATATGAAAGCCCTATTTCTTCTATAATATCAAAAAGCTATAAGGAAAGTTAACATTTTTGAAAAGAAGGTCAAACTTCAAGGTAACATGTTCAAAAATCATAGTATACACATGTACATGTATTTAAAAAATTCTTTTCACAGATATTATACATGTATAATATGAAAACACTATATCTTTTCTCTTTCGAAAGTGTTGACCAATTAAGTGATCAAACTTTTGAAAAATGGGTAAAACTCGAAGGCCAGGGTCACGGTGTCAAAAATACATGTATAGTAAAGAACTTTATTCGGTAATAACCAATATTTGCCCCCCAAATCAAACTTTGATGGAGATATATTTAATTAAGTTCTTAAACAGGGGAGTATATGCTGACTTCAAAGCACTGAATATTTTCATAAGTAATGACGTCATACACTGTATGTACGTAATGACCTCACAAACATGACGTAAATTTCAGTTTTTTATGAATTTTACAGAAAAATGTACATATTTCGTCGATATTTTGAGTAAAAATCACCGAGCGCATGTGTGTTCAGGATCAATATTTTGATATAATGTGTAGAATGATAGTATCAATGAAATATGTCAATATTGTTCCTGAACAAACTTGCGCTCTATAAATTTTAAAGCTAAAATTGTTGAAATTTTGTCTATTTTGTCCTCTTTCTGAAAAAGGATATAAAATCGGACTAGTTTGTGACGTCATAAAAACAAAAATTGTGAATACACTGCTTTGAAACTATAATATTTTCTGTTAATTTATATTTCTCATACAATTTATGTAATTCAGCACATTTCAGGAAGTTTTCAAAATTTGACTTTTGTGGGGGCAAATATATATGCAATATACCGCATATAGTTCTTTGGAAATGTATTTTTACGGATATAATAAACAAGTAAAATATGTTTAATTGCCCTATCTGTTTTCATTTAAGATTTAAGACTAAAATATATATTTTTTGTGACATAGTGACAGACGGACAAAATTGTCAGTCAGTAGAATGAAATTTAAATGTCCCTTTGCTTTCGCGAAGCCGGGGGACAAAAAAGAATAAGGAAAAGTAAAAGAAAATAAAACGAGCAAAACCCCTAACTGTTTTAAACAAAAAATTATTTTATAACCCAGTCTTATTTTCATTTGAAATAGAGCAGTTAGCAGCGGAACAGTATTAGCTTTCACCATTTCCCAAAATTTATACCTACCCTTATCTCCTTTTAGCACAATTGAAGTAAAATGGAGAGTAACTCTGCCATAACGGATCTCAGCGATCCTAGAAGACCACAGAAGCTGTCCGAGATGTTCAATGAGATTTACGACAACCAATGGACGGAAGCGTTTGAGCGCCTCAGTTTGGAAGCCAAGACTGACAGTGAACGAAGCGACTGTTTCATTACAAAACGGTTACTAGATATCTTAATGGTATATACTCGTACATGTATTATTTTGCTATCAACAGTTTAAACTTTAAAGACAGTTTTCAAGTTTTATATATTACTATTAAATTGGTCTTATTTCAGGAATGCTACGCATTTTGCAAACGCGAATCCGAGAAGCAGAGGAAACGCCTGGCGGCTTCTCTGATGTTCCTGGATGATACAGAGGTAATTCTATCTTTCTCTGCATTTCTATGACCGAGGTATAAGAAAACATTCGGAATTTTTTTGAAAGAAGTTTTGTTTTTTAGACGGAAACAACGACGACATTGTCTCAGACTACCTCGACACAGCTCAATGAGTTCATCAAAAGTGTTGCCACAGAACTTTCGACATTTATTAAAAGGGTAAGTTCCCTGTTCATGAAAGCATTCGAAAAAATGTAATTTAAATATCAAAGCATCTTGAAATATATGTATGCCCTCAATATCAGAAAAAAAAGGTTTGGACAAGAACTATATATTAATGAGTACGGTATCTCATAGTTTTATTTAAAAAGAAACTCATATTTGCAATGCTTGTAAAGATGTTTCTCTTTCATGGTGTTTTTTTTTTTTTGGAATTTACATCGTGTCAATTAATGTTAACTGACAATCATGGATCACTCATATCATCCCATCATCAAACTAGGGTATATATGACATAGATGTTTAATTATTTCTTCATTAATGTCTTCGTTAATATTAAAGAAATAAGAACTTGAATCGAATTAATTTAGATATTGCAGGATTCAAAAATGTGTGCTTGAATTTACAGAAATTTCCCAATAAAGAAGAAATTACAGCTCTGCAGAATTATCAAGACCGGTGTCTGGAAGTGTGCTGGTATGCTAGCATTCAAACGCCTCCGATGTATCTATGTGCAGATTTTACAGAGTTTGACAGTGAATGTAACAGAGGGTATCAGAAAAGTGGAAAGTATGTAGATTACGTCGTCTGGCCAGCAATATACATAGAAAAAAATGGTGCACTTCTCAACAAAGCTGTTGTTGAAGGCTGCAACGAACAGAAGACGACTCAACAGAATGGAAATATGATTTCTACGAAAAGCGATTCATCCCCCACTATTGAACTCAACAACAACTCTCCTAGTGTTACCTCAACCCCAACTACTGCGGATAACTTTGATGGAAAGCATATTGCTAGAATTCAGATAGGTCCAACAAAAGACACAGTTAGTGGAAATGCTATGAAAAATGGTAATAAGTCTGATAATGCAGACTCTGTAATCACCAAAACGCCCCCTTTCTTGCACAGTCTTTCTGCAAAGGAACTTGAAATTAAGAAATCTGAGTTAAAAGAAGTTAAAAGCATTGAACCTCGACAACAGGACAATGTAGCAACGGCTAACAGAAACGAATCCCTTAACCTAAAGCTACAAAGGCTCACCTCACAGGAACCGACATTACAGAGGACTCCTTCAGCCATTCTGGATGTGTCCCCAGAGGAACTGGAGGACAGGAAATCAGCCTTAAAGGAGACAAGGTCGTCCGACTCCCGACAACAACCAACAGAAATCGGGACGTTCAATTTCAATTGAATTCATCATTTGTTTAAACGTTAATTTTGCTTACTAGTATTTACAGTAGAATAATATGTTCATGTATTCATATATGAGTTTTTTAAAACACGAAATGAATACCTTTATTTAAGAGATTGGGATTGTTATTCATTGCAGTGCTGTTTGAGGAAATATTGGAATTTATAAAAGACGAGAGAAAAACAGGAAGACCGACAGAAGTCGGACATTCTCAAAGTTTGATGGTTGGTGTTCATTTCAACCTCTTCAGTCTTGTAGTGCAGACTTTATAGACGACATGATCCTAGAAATTATTTATGTCGGATTTGAAGTATAAGTGCGGTATTATGATTCTAATAAAGATAATCAATTCATTTGCTTTTGGAAATGCTTACTAAACTGAATCCCTATCAACATCCCATGTCTATAAGGAAGTTTATGTTTTGGGGAAAGAAAGGATAACAATGTTTAATTTCCGCTTTCAATTCCTTCATTCTGGAGGCAGCATACATGTATATAAGAATGACACGATGCCTCTTCTCATTTATAGGGTAGGGTTCAGGGGATCGATTCAATAAAATATCTTCTCGATATTTTATGGAATACATTAATTATACTTGCCAACATGTTCATTGTAATTGAAATAGTACTGACTCATAGTTGCGTTTGCTGTTTAGGGGCACATGGATTTTCCTTTCGATAAAACTAGCTTTGCGTAGACATTCCCTCAA
The DNA here is from genome assembly GCA_003671525.1 of Saccostrea glomerata. NCBI lineage: Eukaryota > Metazoa > Mollusca > Bivalvia > Ostreida > Ostreidae > Saccostrea > Saccostrea glomerata. Next base: position 1,033,878 of record PRKT01000126.1, read on the forward strand.
TAGTACATCAATTAAATAGATGAACTTGTGAAATAAAATGAAGTCACTGCACGATATTTTCTCACAAATTAAATGAAAAGGATGTAAAGTCATTAATATATTCTTACTATATCACCTTTAACCCATGGGAGAACAAGTGTCGGATGGGATATTTTCTCCCGTTCGGATTTTTACCTCAAATTTGTTCAAATTATTATAAATCCCGCAGATATTGACAATGAGTCATTTTCTCCTCTACATTGTTAAATATGGGATGTATACCATAGATTCTGATGAGTGGAATTTTATTAATATCATAATCTATGGAATATATTCCATGGTTAACAATGTACAATGTGATACTGCTAAGAAATCCCACCTATCAACATTTTTGGTGCATCAAAATTAGACATGGTAGTAAAAAAGTAAAAAAAAAACAATGCCGTGTCTGGATTAAAAAGTCGCATTCTTTATTAAAGCCATAGGCGCCCCCCATGTAATTCTGTAAATGACGTATGATAAGTATATATAGGTTATTTTATAGTATAGAGGGGTAGACCTATATATACTTATCATACGTCATTTACAGAATTACATGAGGGGGCGCCTATGGAACCATGGAAAAAATAAATTTATCGGTTACATCTAATTAAGAAGAGAATTCAAACCCGAGTATTTTTTCCATTAGTAGAAGCCTGTCATGATATATCTTTTAAAAATTAAGAAATTAATTAAAAATAATCCATACTGATTTTTATATGAATATGCATATTTAAAGAATAAAGGAAAATCAGATATTTTTTGAAGATTTTGTAAAAAGGAAGACTAGTTTAGTAACGAAGGCTAAAATATTGCTTGTGTACAGTGTACAGGTCAATCTAATTAAAATTAGATCCTTTACGCTCCTTGTATTTTGTTATGTGGTAGCGACATAACAAAATACAAGGAGCGAAAAGGATCTAATTTTAATTAGATTGGTGTACAGGTATAAGTACTTTGTTGTGAAAAAAAGCTCGGGTTTGTTCTTCATGAATTATACATGTAAGCGATAAGTTTAATTTTTCGAAGGTGATTTCACGCAATATCAACAAAGGATTTTTTTGTGTGTGTGACCTAACAAAAGTTATTTTTTTAACTTTTGAATTTTGTATCTTTTTTAAAAGAAAAAGATTTTTGGGATAGAATTTGACAAAAGTTGAAACAATTTATGGACAATTATTTTTCAAGAAGAAAAACGAATATATTTTTTATCGATTAGAATCGGACTAAGCGACTTTAAGTTTGAAAGAAGAACAAAAATTAAATTTGTAAGAAATTAAAGAAAGTGGGCGCTTTAGATGGCGATTCGGCAGGAATAGTGGCTCGATCATAAAAAGAATTAAAAAAAAATCATTGATTTATACATTTTTTTTCAAAACATAGGCATTGACTGTGTTGTAGGTGAATGCAAAATGGGCAAATATTCGGTTGAATGTGTTTGATTTTATTTGAATATGGACTTGAATATATCCATACGAATCAAATGATGCAAAAATCTACTCTTTTATAGCCGTTTTTTATTAATTTTGTTGTTTCTGGGTCTTCTCTCAATGAATTTTACATGCATTATCAGTGTATTATTTTTAACCGTAAAATTTATTCCAGTTGTTTAAAAAATGGAGAGACGACCCAGAAATACCAAAATCTAAACTTTTGCTATTTATTTTCTAGTAGAAAATTGACAAAGTCCAATTGCATAGGGCTTTGGCTTTAAATAATGATGTAAAAACCTACTTTGTACGTATAGTGCCGGTTTGTTGCTGGATTCGAGCCATATCGTGGCAGCATTTTAGGTTCGAATACAGTGATAATTTAATTTTTTTTCTTTTTGCTTGAAAATTTTGATTTGGTAGTAAAAAATTACTCCTTGAATCAAGTTTCAAAGTATGTTTTATAAATTAATTTACATTGTTTTTTTTTCAATGCGTTTACATTTTGTCATCTATAGTGTTAAGTTCCCAAATAGAAATAAACGTACATGAGTTTGTAACTACAGAATTACACGTGATGAAAAAATATTGTATTTAAAAGAAAATAAAAATATTAGCAACTTCGATCGTTCTGTTACAGTCAATAATATTTTCAGTGAATTTGAAAACTGAGCACAAAATTATTTAGCGTTAGACTTCTATTTTATTTTATTACCAGCATCGATAATTTATATTCCATGACACCTTTTAGTTGAAAAAAAATATATACTCACAAAGAAACAAACATAAAACAGGAATGATTATCCATTTCCATGAAGTATCAAGGTTCATTGTATAAGACGTGTAACGTGGCAGAGGATAGATTTTTGGGAATCAAAACGTTTGACTGACGGTTTACTTAATTGAGCTGCTTTTAAAATGTGCATTGAAAATTTTTTAATTCTCTCTACATGTAATAATTTAGTACGATATAGTCCCTTGAGGAATTTGAAGCTTTTAGGAATAAAACATGTACAACTTACACAATGAGCCCTAATTATGGTATAGGGACAATCTCAAAATTTCATGTAAATCAAGTCTATTTTCACTTTTTCGCCGCAGCCGCAAATGCTTCCAGGCCCGTGCTAATTGCTAGCGCTAGCAACTACGTTAGTCCAAATTCCTTGAATACGCATGCTCGGCTTCATGGTGGTGCATTCTGGGAAAACAGAAAACTGTGAAAACTACTATAGACAGACAGTACGATAACAATTTCGTTGTATCATGTAGCATTATTTATTGTGTAGCTTACACTTAACTTCATATTTGTAATATTTCTATTTCCGGGGTTTTTTGCTGGTGGAAAAGCCCGAGTCATTATCTGATTGTTCTAGACAATGACAAAGGAGGGTTTTTTTTACGTCTAAGCACAACCAAAAATAGATTTTAATTTCTGATTGGTCAATTCAGCCAATCTTACAAATTCCAGAAGCAAGAATTTACACTAAAAATAACAAATAAATCCATTATTTGTGTTTTGAAAAATTCTGATGTGTATTGCTTTTAACCTAACATTTCATGACAAAGATGACCCAAAGGACCAAGTTACTTGAATCACATGCGTTCCAAACTCTGGATTCTTTATACAACATATACACTTTGAGTTATTTCCTATATTCTTTTCAACTCCTCTGTATTTTCTTTGCTACATTGCCAAGATAATCTATTCTTTAAATCAGCTCATATGCAATGTCTCAGTCGGCATCTTCTTCATATTATGTAGAGTCTCCCCCCTCTCCAGTAAAGGTCTTTTATGGCCCGCCCTACCCCCGGATTCATGATTTTTACAATTTAAATCTAGACACTACCCCCAGAAAGCTTCCACATAAGTTTGAGCTTTTCTGGCCAAGTGGTTCTTGAGAAGAAGATTTTAGAATTTTTTTCCTATATATTTTTATGTAAAACTTGGATTCCCTGTTGTGGCCCCACCCTACCCCCTGGGGTCATGATCTTTACAATTTAGAATCTACACTACCCCAGGATGCATCCACATAAGTCTCAGTTTTTTTGGCCCAGTGGTTCTTGAGAAGAAGATTTTTTAATGACCCCACCCTATTTTTGTATTTTCTTGATTATCTCCCCTTGGAAAGGGACTTGGCCCTTGATTTTAACAATTTAAATTCTCCTTCACCCAAGAATGCTTTGTACCAAGTTTGGTTAAAATTGGCCCAGTTGTTCTTGAGAAGAAGTTAAAAATGTGAAAAGTTTACAGACAGACGGACGGACGACGGACAACGGGTGATCAGAAAAGCTCACTTGAGCTTTCAGCTCAGGTGAGCTAAAAATATATAGGGCCACCAATTCCCTCAAAATGCACCCATAAAATATTCTACCTATAAACTATGTGAAAACTATATATCATTCGGTCGATAATTTTATACTAAATACATTTAAACAAAAATTTGTATTAAAAAATCATACCTTTTATCAAATATATTTTAGTTCGAATATTCAGTCCAATAAGGTCAAAAAAGCATGTAGACTGGTAACAGGAGCGTCGCACACACAACAAGAAAACATTGATGTAACCATCAATAGTCGCCCCATCGTCTCAAGCCACGGTCCGGAGTCCGCATATAGCTCTCTCCTACCAGATGGGAGAGGAGCGTACATTTTGGCCGTGGTTTGTGACCACTGGCGGATTTAAGGGGGGGGGGGGCGTGGGGGGCGCACCCCCCCCCTAAATTTTTCAAAGTATGATGTGACTAATATTTATAATGCCTCATTTTGGTACAAAACTAACTAAGCCACTATTATTCTGCCTGGTTTTACTCTTAAAATACACAAAGATCCAGGAGCTTCCGGGGGCTGCGCCCCTGGCCCCCCACTATTCAAAGTATATAATATGACTCTAGTATTAAACACGTCGTACTTAGGTACATCACTAACCAATACCACTATTAATTAGTAAGTAATAAGTAAGTAAATCGTTTATAATAGTGGCATGTGTTACAATCACTGCACGAAAAGTCACCTTTTATAATATTTAATAGTTTACAAAATGTTTACAAAAGATGAACCTTTATCTTTCATCACCTTTTTCACATCAAAAGGTTGACTTTCACCTTTAAATTTTGGTAAGGTGAACAAAATTTCATCTTTTTTCATCTTCTGTAATATTAAAAGTTGATCATTCACCTTTTGCTCTGAAAAGTTGATTATATATCATCTTTCCATCTTTTACAATTGTTAAAGTTCATCTTTTTTAATCTTTTGAAATAATAAAAGTTCACCATTCACCTTTTTTCACTGAAAAGGTAAATGTACATCTTTTCTTCTTTAAAAAAAATTAATTACTTTCCATATCAAAGTATCATAAATAAACTTTTTTAATTGAATAAAAAAAAAATTGTTTTACTTTTTTGTCAAATGACAAATTTATAGATAAAATCAAGGTATACTGCAGGATATTTACATCGTGTAATCATTAAAACATAGAAAGCTTAATGGACACAAAAGCACTTTAAACTTTACAACTCGCTTTTGCTTAAATCGTGTTAAATATATTTAACACATATTTCTCTTTTAGACATAATTAATCTTAGCATTAAAAAATATGCAAACAAGACAGAAATTTCTGCTGGTATAATTTTGAAAGATTGTCACGACAAAAGCTCTTCATCTGCATTCCAAGGTGTTACTGGGTATACCATTTTCTGTAAGACAAAATTGAAATAAGAATTTAATTACTCATAGTGACTTGAAACAAAATATTTTTATATAACCATGACAAATTAAGAATATTTCAGTCAATATATTTTAATACTGAGTTAGGATTCTACTTCAAGTTCATAAATGGATATGATATAATAAAGGTAAATTAAAGAAACTCTGACAGCATGTTTAGTTAAATACTGTTATTCACCTCTCCAAAACTTCCTAGCTAGAGGATTATTTGAACTGAAAACACCTCTTCACAGCAAACTGGCGAGAGGATGTTGATTTACAAAGTAGTCATTAAAGAGTTTTCACATTATAAAAAGTAATTTTTTAACAAATACATTGTAATTTTTTTTTTGGTCACCTCTCCATATCTGCCCGGCTAGAGGATCATTTCAACTGAAAACACCTCTCCATGGCAAATTGGCACGAGGATTCCATCACTGCATGTAAATCCCTACATTTAAGACATTTTTATTTATATATCATAGATACTTTAAGTAAATGTAGTTTAACAAAAAAATCTGTGTCTTGGTCACCTCTCCATATCTGCCTGGCTAGAGGATCATTTCAACTGAAAACACCTCTCCATGGCAAATTGGCATGAGGATTCCATCACTGCATGTAAATCCCTACATTTAAGACATTTTTATTCATATATCATAGATACTTTAAGTAAATGTAGTTTAACAAAAAAATCTGTGTCTTGGTCACCTCTCCATATCTGCCCGGCTAGAGGATCATTTCAACTGAAAACACCTCTCCATGGCAAACTGGCACGAGGATTCCATCACTGCATGTAAATCCCTATATTTAAGACATTATTGTAATACATCATAGATAAGTCCTTTTAATTTGAAAATATTGTTTATATATATATATAGAATAGAATAGAATTTATTACCAATCAGGGCCCATTAGGCATAAATATATAACATATATAATTACATATAAACATAATAAAGTAATAGACAGAATACAACATGTGGTGAAGAGCAATTCTTCCATTAAGTATATATATATACTGATATATATGTTGGTGGCAATTTAAGTTTCATATACAGACATACATGATGGTTTGTTGTACAAAAAAAAATGTGCATATATATATAAAATACATGGTTACTGTCTTGAAATATAAGCGATATTTGGGCGAGGGTAAGAAAACGTGATAGAGGGCGAGGCTTGCCGAGCCCTCTTACGTTTTCGACCCGAGCCCAAATATCGCTTATATTTCAAGACACTTATCATGTATTTTGTTTATCCTGCAACATATTCTGTACATTTGAATGTCCAAAACTAGCTATTTTCGACAGATTTAGGCACATCTCTGCAGTTGAAACTATGACGCCATGGCGTAAACATTGCAATATACGTGACGTCACAATGCTTTTAGAACGTCGGAATACATGCACGAGGCTTTATTAGGGCAGTGACCGGATAAAGCTTCGGTTTATTAGGTTACCTTTATTAGGTCAATGCAAGGGGTAGTTGCAGGATAAATATATATATACATACCATTCACTCTTTTTTTAGCATGGTGTATTCCTTGAAGCGGACATAGAGAGGATAGGATGTGAATGTTATTAAGTTTTTGTTTTTTTAATTACGCCTTGCAGTAGATGTGGTTTCTGATGGTGTTGGTGATCATGGTTCAGTTGATGAAGAATGTAATGTAATGTTGTGAGACATGATGATGCAGTGAAAAGACATGTGATTTTTTGTACTTGCTTTTCTCAACTGTTTTTTTTTTCTCTGTTTTCATCACATTTCCTATGGCAGTATTCCTTGCTTCAATTCCGTGTTTGCCCAAATTAACCTATAAAAATAATTTTTTATATGTTTATGTGCTTCACAAAAATATAAACATGCTGATATAATACAATCTATTCTAATTGCAATGTATGTGTACAGCTGAAATTAACTAAGTCTATGACTCACTTCTGTCACTGAATACATTTTTTTAGCATTTATCGGTGTAGAAGGAAAACATATATAATTTATTACTGGATCATCAATTTAGACCCCTGTATAACTTGTCAAATGCTCCATTTACTGAGCTAGCCTACCCCCAAGACATACAGCCACTGCGAGTCCTGATATTCCAACAAATAGACATACAATAACAGAAATATGCAATGACCCTATAATAAATCATATAGATCTTTTTGTTATTCCCTTGCTAAGGACTATTTCTGGATTTTCTGCTGCCTTGAAGCTTCAAAATGGATGCATGCATACATGCATGTACAAAAGCGATACAAAATCAATCAGATTATTTATATTTTGATCCAGGATAAAATTGTTTTAGATTTTAAATTTAAGGGTCTAGAAAAATAACTTTTTTAAAAAATTACACTAAGCTTTCATGCTTAATCAAAATCTTAGATTACCTTTGTTCCCTGACCAAAATTTTCCACTTGCAAAGCACATGGGATGGGTGATGTCATACCTTGGGATGGGGTTTCAGGAGTTCCTGCAAGATGCATAGATGCCTAATTAAATTTCCGGTTTATTTTGCCGCGCGGGATTTCAAATCGTTTGAATATTTTGTCATGGACAAGATATAATCAACATCAGTATGAGTCAATGTTTCGATTCCGATAGCATTGAATTTATAGTGATGGATCTAAAAGTGAAAACAAACAATCTGAAAAACCCTCTACCTCAAAACAGGGACAGGAGTACGTCTCCAAACCAAAAAGGCGCCGGCTTTCATATCCGCCACCCATCTTTGAATCTTCGGAGGAGGAAAATGGTGCACGAGAGTGTCAGGTAATTTGGACTGTTGAACGTCTTCACATTATAAATGTTTTATTTTTCTAAAATATACAGCTGTAGAACATTTACTTCGCTCACAAATATATGATTCACTGGGCCTAGAAACGTCTGTATTTTGTTTTTACAATGAACCATGGCGCAATGATGTATTGAAGTTGTGTAGACAGCTGATACCCCTGTGATAGAGGATTCTCGAGTTGAATGTTAGCTGAATAGTTTCGAAATCGTATATGTTGAAAACAAATGATCAGAGGGAATCATCTTTAACTTATTAGCTAATAATTAAAATGGACTTCGAACTGTTTCACCTTTTTCTAACATAACTTCACCTTTTGTTTTCCAAAATGCGAAAAGTCCGAAAACAATGTGGAATGCAGAACTTTCGGAACATGCAGTGCGATGAGTTCCGAATAATTCTGATTTAATCTACTTTCGTTTTTAGGACGCTGTAGCTACGGTAACACCATGAAGTGCATCAACGCCAGGTTTCTCAACACCATTAGGGGAAAAAAGGAAAACACAGTCAACACTGAAAAACGACACACGTGTGCATGGAGAGAGTAAATGCAAGTAGATCAATGTGATCCGACATTCCTTTAACCCCCACTCTGTGGCACTCATTTATTTATAACGTATGGAGTGCGCACATAAGTTACAATCATTCAAGGGGCAGAAAAAATTCTGCATTAGCAGAAATTTTCAGAAAATATACAGAATTTATTTAAATTTTATGTCAAACGCTATTTTATCTGATATTTCTATATTTTTATGTCACTTTGATACTATAATAGGAATTCATATAACTGTATGTATGATATTATAATTAAAAACAGGTAATACTTCCAGAAAAAAAATAAATATTGGTTTTATCTAGCAATACATATTTATATAGTCAATACAAATGAAAAGTTAAACTTTTACTTATATTTTAATTATTATTTTAATTATTCCTTATAAATAGACATAGGTGCCTATAGCTAAATGACAGTAACATTTTTCCTACATAAAAAAAATCAACACCAGACCTGTATTAATAGGTATATATGGGTTTTTTTTTACATAGGAAAAATAAGCAATGTCAGGGACTGTGTAAATAGTTGATATTTTTTATCACTATAAAGTACTGACATAAGGTTTTTTGACATTCTTTCACAATATATCACAGTACAACTCATTAAGTTAAATTCAGATTTTAATATGAAGTTAAAAGATCCAAAATTGGTTGACAAAATGTTTTGAATTATTCATTTTAGCATTAAGAAGTGTTCTTGACACACTTATCTCAAGCAACAAAATGAAATCCCGGAGAGGATCAAAGTCCTGGAGAATATAAAGAGCATGAAGGAGAGGTTTCCAGGGAGGAAAAAAATCATGTGCCCCCACGTGAACGGGTAGAGGATAATTCAATGTAAGTTTAAATGGAAGAACAATTTACATGTGTGTTTTGCTAACATATGTATGTAGCTGTGTTTTTAATTATATTTACATGACTTATTTTTTTTTTACATGTATTAAGGAATAATTATTTTCTCAAGGTGGTCTACAAAGATATTTCCTGTCCAAAAAACAGAAGATGTTTTTTCAAAGAAGAACAAGCTGCAAGATCAGAAGCAGAAGAGAGTCCTGTATGAGAGGAAGAAGGAGGTAATAATACCATTTAAACATGATTCTTTAAAAAAAAAATGATTTATTCAGCACATATTCTTTTTTCTTAAATGACAATAATCATTCAAAATTACTTCTAACTGCAGATAAGTGTATTGTGTTTACATGTGTATACATATGTATTGTCTCTGAATTAGTACTGCATATGTAACATAATTTAATTCATATATACATGGCGGTACTCAAGATTGCTGTTCTCTTGCTAGCTTTTAATTCATATTTATTATCTTTCTCAGAAAGCAAAGCGCAGGACTCGGGCTCTAGAACATCTAAAAAACAAGGGTTGGCAAACCGAGCAGAGCAAATATTTTAAATATTGAAGGTGGAATACACGTCCAGTGACAAGGAGTGTGAGGAGGGGTTTGTTACTCATCCCCCATCTTGGCAGAGTGACACCTTTGCCAAGGTCAAGAGTACCTTGGACAATGTATATCTTGAGACCTGCTCCGTGAAGAGCAAACGTTGGAAGTAGTCACATAAAGGAGCCCCCTACTATTCCAGAGGAATGTTTGTGGATACTAAAAAAAGATTAAATTAGAAAATAAGAAAATTTAAAAATAAGAAAAGCATATCATTCTGTTTATTTCTGTTGGCATTTTTGAATGAAAAATCCATCTTAATACATGACTACATCTACTACTCTTTTACATTATTCTGCTGTTAAAGAAACCTTACATGTATGTATACACATCATTTATTTTCTAAATGTACATTTTTAAACTGAAAATTTACTATAATGTAAAAGAATTTTCTTTCTTTTTTTTTTTTTATTTTTTCCCAATTTAAATAATTTTTCACAAAATCTTGATCCATTTGTTAATTTGGTTAAATTAACAAGATCTTTATTTATTTGTTTAATTACAGATGATTATATGTAAATAATTATACAGTAAAACTTGGTTATAACAAAGTCAATAGGACAACAGTAGCTGTAAATTTATTTCGCTATTTGCATAATTTGTTGTATCCGTATAAGGAATTCCTAAAATTTATACAGTTGGGGATTTAAGAAATCTTTGATATATCCATGAATTTGCAATGTCCGCTTTAGTTCAAAACAAGTGTAATTATATATATTTTTAAAATAATATCATTATTATTGTAACACTGACAGTATGAAACAAACGTTGAAGTTTATGAAGACAATTAATACAACTGAATGAATTTTATAGGGAGAAATCACCTTTTTATACATGCAGTCTGGATTATTGAAATTTGCTTGATTTTTTGGCAGTATATGTAACCCAATAATATGCCTTCTATAACAGCATCATTAATTTATAAATCTGATTAGGACAAAGGCATCAGCGTACTAAATTTTAGTTATGATATTCCATCAAAGTCCCACACTTGATAGTTCAATGCTTTATTTTATTTTTTTTTATTATTATTTTGTTTCTCTGTTTTCTCTGTTTATTTGTATGAAAATTTTAAATGAGATTATTTAATATATGATACTTAAATTTATGTGTGTCCTTAATCAAGCTGATGGATCAGTACTTTTTTTATACCATTAAACTGATGAAAAATGTTGCCCGAATGTTTTGTTTTATTTTTACATGGGAAAAGATATTTAAAAGCTTTGAACACCATGTTAAAATGGAGCTTTAGGGGTTAAACAGGTTTTGTTGACATAAAATAGCTGCATAAAAGTTGAAATTTGGTTAAATCAAAAGATCTGCAAAAGTTGCAAAAGATGAGCTTTTAGTTTGAAAAGGTTTATAAAAGTAGATCTATCAAAATCTGAAAGGTATAAAAAAGAAGATATTTTTAATAAAAAAGTTACAGAAAAGATCAAATTTTGTAATATGAAAAGGTGAAAAAAGACAGCATTTTTCTCAAAAAGATGGATAAAATATTGTATCTTAATGCAAAAAAGGTGTATAAAAGTGGGCCATTTGGATATCTTTTTTGTATCCAAAAGCTGATCAAAATTTGATCTTTTGTACCTTTCATAGAAAAATTAAAGGAGCATAAAAGGTGTCAAAAGGTGAATGAAATGTGGCCTTTTGTTTACCTTTTGGATATACAAAAGGTGGTTTTTCGTGCAGTGAATACAATGAGAATTGAGAAACATTCAATACAATTATTATTCAAACATCTGGACCTATATGCCACTTTTAACAAAAATAATTGAAAAATGTGCACTATTATAGTGCCTGATTTTACTCTAAAATACACGAAAACCCAGGAGCTTCCGGGGGCTTCGCCCCCTAGGCCCCCACCAGGGCTTCGCCCTGGACCTACTGGGGGCCTTAAGGCGGCCCCCAGACCCCTTGCCTCAACAAAGTTATCCACGCCCCCCCCCCCTAACCACAAATCCTGTATCCGCCCCTGGCGACGATGTAGTCGCCCGGGAAATAAATAAAGTAAATAAACAATGGAAATGAGTCTTGATCATAAAACCGCTTCAATATGCGAAAAAGTCATGCATCTAAATGATTGAGACGATAGTCGAGAATATTTTAAAAACTTAAAGTCGGATGAAAATCGAACAAAAACGATACCCTTTTTAAACTATATCAATTCCTCAAGTAAATTTTGGCTGCATAGAATATAAATTGAAACTAGAATCAGGCAACACCTATTTTCAAAAATTATTTCACTTTAAGTACGTATTTATACGATTAGGAAAATTCGATGCTCTAAAAAAGGGGACCTGTCGTTTTTTCGATAGTAGATGAGAAGCAACTTTATATATTAAATATCAATAGGTATATTTCGAAGAAATATGGAAGGAACATGAAATGTCATTGGTAATTAAACAAAATACTTTCATAAGCTAGATCAGTTTTGAAATTACATCTCAATGATCCTTTTTGTGCGCAAGGAACTATATTTTAAATTTGACTGATATTTTTGTGTCGAATTGTATGTTGGGTTTCTGATATTAAACCGATTTATTGTGAGGATGTTGAATAAAATGGTGTGTCACAAAGTTTGGAGGTTCAATGTCACAACGTTTTTCAGATTCGTAAAATAGCTATTTACCATTTCCGACATTTTTTATTTCATTTCCGACAATCTTTTTTTTCATTTCCAACATTAAATTATCTTTTCATTTCTGGCATTTTTGCAAGGTACCTCTTCGACAATTTAATGTTTATCAAGGATTTAGAAATGGACTTTTAAAAGAATTTATTTCACACATTTTAAAAATATTATTAAAACCAGCGATCGGACGGTCATATATATAGGTCCCTGATAAAACATTTAAAAATTCTGTATATTTATATACATCTGTACATGTAGCACTTCATTTAGTTAAAAGGGTTCAATGAGCATGCAATTTTTTCATCACATATAATGTTCACTATATTAAATGTCAATGTCACTGCCTTAAACTTATGCCCAAGACATTAGATATTCTATTTACATGCAAGTATATGATTTGTAGGTGAAAATTTCAAATTAAGTCGGGCTCGAGATTCCAAATCTGAAAACGAAAGAAGATGTTGTCTGAGTGAATGTCAAGAATGAATATATCTGAATGATTGTTGAAGCTGAATAACTAGGCCTTTAGAACTGACCGACATATATGTAGATAATGGCTCAGAAGATGACCGATAAGGTAAGGACTACGGTAGATTGGGGAACCTCTCAAACTTAAAATGGATGAAATCACTCAGCCACTGACTTAGTTTTGTTTTGTATTTGTCCAAGACTTATGTATACACATCTTTTAAGTGTATTTTAAGTCATGGCAACAAATAAAATATTTATTGTTATCTTGATCAGAGCTAATCACAGTGCTTCAAAAATTCTGTCAATAAAATCGTTGAAAAATATGCTCAAATGACATGAGAGAGAGAGAGAGGGAGAGAGATTATTATAAAATTACTTATTTTCATTTGAGTTTCATTTTTGTTTGCTTCGAGGTGTGCATGAGATCATGTCCTCCACAAAGGTCAATTTTAACTTAATTGTCAGATATAAAATAATTCAGCACTTCTTCAAACACAAAATCAAAGTCCCCAATAAAGCTTTCCTTTTCTTTAACCCAAACAATTTTTGACCACAAATATGTGACTTCACAGTAATATGTTTTTTGTAGCATCTGACTAGTAATACAGGGGTCCCAGGTTCGATTCCCAGTCCAGCCATGCATTTTCTCCTTTCCTGTTACAAACCCAAACAATTTTTGACCACAAGTATGTGACTTCACAGTAATATGTTTTTTGTAGCAAAATATTCAGAAACTTATGGACAAAATCAAGGAACTTGAAGAAGCGAACAAAAAGCTAATTAATGAGAAGAAAGAACTGCTGTCCAGGTATTTTTATTTTTTTTTTATCTAAATGTAGTTAAAACTCCATGGAATATATATACAAATTTTTGATTCACCTCAGATAAATTACAATTAGTTTCTTTCTTTTTTTCAATTTTATACAGGATATGTTGACCCACCTTTTTAAACATGTTTTTCATATTGTATAACACACTACATGTATTTTTTATGAAAGTTGATGAATGAAAAAAAAATGTATCAAGATAAATGTGTCATGTTATGAAATATACACAATTTTTTTTTCTATGAGTACCTTAAACTTGTTTAATGCAGGTATTTTATCATGTCCAAAGTTAACATTTAAACAACAATTCATTTATTGATACTTACCGGTATATGTGTTATTCCAGGCTAAGTCAAGTAGCAGGTGTCCGTATGACCGAAAACAATCCTGGGATTGCTGATTTAAGTGACCTCAATCGTCCAATTAACCTAGGAGAGGTTTTTTCAGAAATATATGACAACGAATATACAGATGTGTTACTCAAATTGAAAAAGACAGAGGGAGAGGACAAAGCCAAAGAAATTCACAGCAAAATGTTAAATACTGCAGAGGTGTGTATGTATAAGGAGGTATATAATTTGTCATGCCATAACGTCAGTTATTTTGCAGTGCAAAACAATATCTCTGACTAAAATCTATATAAGCAATTTAGTATTACTTTGATGTCATTATAGAAACAATTATTTTATATACTTGAAGGCGAACTTCATGAGTATATAATTAAACATGAATTAAAGCCACATACACACAATTATTGGCATTTTTTAATAGAAAATGCTTATTCATATGCATTTTTTTGTGAAGCATATATATATTTTTAGCAGATTATAAAAGAAAAAAATGATATGATCTTGTGCTTGTAATTAAAAAAAAAACCAAATGGTTGTGTTTGGCTATGAATTCATGACCAAGTTGTATGGAAGGAAGGATGGCTTTCCACTACAATAAATTTTAATGAGATAATTAGTTTATAGGCATAAATTCAGTACAAAATCTTAAATATGAAAAAAGAAGAAAACACTTGCTGTGGATTTCAACTAGACATTTAGATATATTGAAAACATATTGTCAATAAAAGAATGGTCCATTCTTATATTGAAACCATATATCCCACTGAGTTTAAGATACCAGTAAGTACTTGATGATGTCTTAACTTTAACTGTTCAGTTGAAGAATTTTGATTTTATTTTCAGAGCTGTTTAAATTTTTGTAAAAAGAGGGAAGAAAAACAGTTTGAGAAGATTATAGAAGCTCTTGGTTTATCTACTTTAGTAAGAGAGCTTTTCATGATACATTTGTTTTATTCAATTGAAAACTTAAAAAATAACTAAGCATTACATAACTCAAATTATGAAATTAATTTACATCATGAAGGAAAAATTAAGAAAAGATGAATTACCTAAAGGTGTGGTGAAACACGTCAAAGAATTAAGGACTTCACTCTTAGAGAAAGAACAGCAACTTCTTGAAGAGGTACATATTTTAAAACATTCCATTTCTGTTGTACTTAAATTATCAAAGATATCATTTATGTCTCAAGATATTTTTACATTAATTTTTGCACACATGGTAGAAAAAGTCCAAGTAAAACACAAGAAATAATCAGAAATTGCCTCAAGATTAACATTACCTATTTATTGCTTTTCATGTCATTCCTGTGTATTTGTTTGTAGGATTACCAGAAAGAAAAGAAAGACCCTTTTGTGCTTGAATTTAAAGATGAAAATGTTAAAAGATTTATATCCAGTTGTTTGTCATTATTTTGGAGGGCATGTATACAGACCCCGCCTTTGTATTTTAACTTTGAAGTAAAACCAGGTTCTCCTTTTGATAATGCTGTCCACAGGAAATTCACAGTTAATGGTCCAACAGTAGATTATACTGTGTGGCCCGTAGTACACTTACATGAAAATGGACCTGTTCTAGTCAGAGGAATTGTTCAGTGTAAAAAGGACAAGGGACAGGAAAATAATGAGAAAAGAGGTAAAGATCCTAGTGGAAAACCTGGGACACATCCAGGGAAAGCTGTGAAAGTAGGAACAGAGAATCCGCAGGTAAAGGAAGAGGAAAAAAAACCTCAACCTCCTCAAGAACCAACAGAGAATAAGCAGATTAGGGAAGTGGACAAAAAACCTCAGTCTCCTCAAGAACAGACAGAGAATCTGAAGATGAAGGAGGGAGACGACAAATCTAAATCTTCTCAAGGAATGTCATCTTCTAGACCTGCTGGTACAGTGGCAAAGAACACTCAACATAAGAAAACATCAAATGTTAACAAAGCAAATAGAGATCAGCAGTAAAGCTGTTTATATATATGACTAGATTTTTTTCTGTGGTGTTATTTTTTTTATAAGAATTTCAGTCTTTTACTTTTATACATTTATTTCAGTCTTTTTTTATTTCATGCCAATGAATAATTTTTCAACAATGCAATTATTTTTTTAGACAATTTTTTATACATCATACAGAAAAAAAATCATTGATGTCAAATATTCTCACAGATGTTTAGCTCTACCTGTTTTAAGGAAAAGAATGTGTATTCTGTTCGATCATTTTTTAAAAATTTTTTATGAAAAAAAATTGTTTGAATAATTTGTCAGCTAACTCGATTTCAAAGTAAGAGTTAGTATTATCTGCCCCTAAAGTGCAGGCTAATATAAATTTAGTATCACTAATTAGTGTGTAGGAGAACTTTTACATGTAAAGACTGGGTCCTTTTCTGTTCAAATTCCAATCCATCATATTATGGATTAATGTCCTTCTGTCTATGTCTCCTACACATAGACATGTATTTAAGTTGAAAGCATTGTATTTTAAATCTTTTTATTGTTTTAGTTTATTGTAAATATAGTATGTTCGATATGTTTTAATGTGATTTTTCCAATATATGAAGTATATCCTTTTATATTGAATAATTTGACTGTTTTTAAATTATTGATCTTTTTTTTTTATTTATACTAATGTGTAAGGAAAATGAAAGTATTATTACAAACTATTCCAATAAAGTGTGAAGCTACATGTAAACTGTTCTTTGTAATCCTCTACACTTATGTATCAGGTACATGGATTTTACCTTACATTACACGTAAATCTATAGTCGGAGGTGATGCGTTGATGACTCATATACTGGTAAATGATAAAAATTACGAACATGGATCAAACTAAAGAGAATCACAAGCAATTAAAATCTGTGAACAAGGCATAAATCAAAGAGCTAAAAAATTTATAGAAGTGGGATCAGTTACCTAGAATAAGTAAGCATCCCTTTTGTCGGGTCACCCTGAGGCCTATATCTAGATCAGGTATATGGAACATTCCGTAGTCAAATTAATTATATGACTTTGTATAAAAGCAAAGGTGTATCAATATTGGAAGGAAACACTTCAAAATATGACCCAATTGATAAGTTATATTTTGAAGTCATCATTTTACAAGGTTAATTGTTGATACAATGACATTGGCAGCAAATACAATCTGTCAATTTTCATATTAATTGTTAGGCCATTACTTTCACACTGAATTGTCCAAAGCATTTCCGTTTCCATGATCATGACGAAATGTACATATGTGTGTGACCGGTCGGCAGGGGATCTTACCCTTGGAGCTTTTGGAGGTCTGTGTTTGCTTACCGATTTGTATTGTTTAAATGGACATTAAGTTTTTGTCTCAGTTCATTGAATGAACCGAAATCCAAAATGTAGTAGGTTTTGAATTTGTTTTTGAATGAATCTTAAATTTAAAAAAAAATGTAAAAAAAAAAAAATAAACAAGGAACATATGATTTGTATGTGGAATTACATAAGGCGCATTCATCAAAAGGAACATTTATGTATGTCACAGGCTGTAACCGAGCCATTTCAATTTGCAGCTAAATTGGAAATAACTAAGCGCTTTTTCATACATTTAATGGATTTACTTTTTACCCCAATGTAAGATGTATCAACTGAGTAAGTTTGACGATCCTTGGCCAACATCACCCCGACACGATCTGAATAAGCATAGCAAAAAAAAAAAAAATTGGGGTCATGACACCCTTACCTAAACTGACAAAATTTGTTAATTCTAGTTTGATGACATTAGCCTGATTAGGCATTTCAGTGTGAAGGATATGACCTGGACGCGGTTCGACTTTTTAAAGCTATGGAATATTCCAAAATGAGATGAAAGAGGCCTTAACCTTTGAGTCGTGAAGAACTTTCTCCCAAGGATGTCTCAGTTGACAAAATGCGACAAGTCCACTTCTCAAACTGAATGTCATGATCACATTCAAATGGTGTCATATAGATTCTACTTTTGCATCATGACATCCCTACACAAAAAACACGCATTTAACCAACAAGTTAGATGATTAAATTTTTAGGTTTTAAACTTTGCAAGAAATGATGTGGAAACAACTCAGCAATGTATAACTGGCATGAAATCTGAAAAGAAGTCACATTGACCCACTTTTTGGTCACAACCAACTCATGTTTAAGATGCACCACCAGAAAACGTTGACGATATCTCACGGCGAGCAATAGATAGACACAATTGAATAAGTAAACCATTTAATTCCAAACTGAGGTCGCTCTACCTACTTTTAGTTGTTAGAACAGCTATACATAATAATAATGTCACTTAGACCTACTTGCACGACACACATTCCCTCTAAAATGTTTTGCTTGACAAGGTTTAATGGCCTTTAACTTTTCACTACATAATAAAATACAAATGTAGCAAAGCATCATGCATGTTTATAACATTAATACAGAAACATCATATAGCCACATGTATATTAATACATGTACTGGGGTGGTAGGAAAAAAGTATTCATTCTTGTGATAATTTACAGACTGAAGTCTTTTAAACAGGAACAACAACCCCACGTGTAAGAAGGGGGCCGCCATGTTGGAGAAAAACAGCCGGCCACACGGGCTGTTTCACGATTTTTCCCTTCCGCGAGTAGAATGTGTAGTAATTGGTGTTAACACTCTCCCCATCATTTGCCCAAGTGATCACCATTGGAGGTTCCTGAATACACATGAACCAAATTATTTCCATACATTTGTCAATAAAATTTAGCACAGCTGCAGGTAAAAGGTCAAGGTCCCATTTGAAAATGTGTCTCACCACTTGCTCTTTAAAGTCCTAAGGATATAAAATAAAATGTTCCAGTAACACAAGAAAATGATTCACTATTGGTGTTACATCCAAAGAAAGTTGATTACTTCTAAAAGAAATACAAAATTATTTATGTTATATAGGTACTAGTAATTTTCTAGCTTTTAAGCTTACCACACAAAGCTCGGGAACAGAGACTCCAGCGTTAACCTTTCGAAAGTCCTTTGCACATCTTGCAGCGCATGATGACATCAACAGCTGTTGGCCCTCTTGCAGACATTGGAAGTCATCGTTATTCTGTTATTTACGGGTACAAAAAGAAAACAATAAACACATGAGACAGTTTCTGTAAAAGATAGGACAAAATTATCACCTGGTCACTTTTTATATAATATGGAATTTATTCATCGTTCTCTATTACTTGCCTTATACTGTCGTTTTGGGTGAATCATTGGTCCGTACAACACATTTTCTAACATTTCAAGTTGCTCTTTTGCAGTTGTTTCACAATAATCGTAAATATACTATAAAAATGAAAAAAAAAAACACATTTTAATAAAAAAAAATCTTTACTTAAACACAATTTTCAATTAATGCCACTGAATGTACCAACTCTGACAATCCGCAGCAAATGGAATATAGCGTCCATTTCCCCCCATCGAAGAGACATTGTCAATGCGTCAAATGCGTCGTTCCATTCTTCTTCATAAACAGTGGCAAAGCGTTCTGCAAGACGCGTAGGACGACCTTCATCGTCAGGATTACTAATGTAATTTGTTTCATCAGTTTCTTTGATGTTTAAGGTATGCGTCAGTCTAGAAGTACAGTTATATTGATCTCATTCTTTCGTCATTGAAATTGAAAAGAAAACACATTCTTTTAAATGGAAAAATACATTTTTCATCACAATATCACCATCTTCAATGAGAAACATTGCAAAATTTGCTTCATGTGGATTATTTTGAATTCCATCTCCTGAGACTCACCTATTTGTAAGCTCAGCAATTTTAGATCTCTGAAATTCTATTGTACTCTTTAGTTTTAAATAATCATCAAAAGGCACCATGGTCCAGTCGTTCTCCTTTAGTGTATTTGGGGATTTCGAACGCGATCTTTCTAGTAACCTCTCTTCTCTATGCAGATTGACATCTGAGTCTGGCTGGTATTCTTTCCTAGACTTCCTCTTTTCTTTTTCTGGAGTACTTTTTGGGGATCTCTTAGATTTCTTTTCTTTGTCCTTTTTTATATTAGAGAAGCAGTCATATTATAGAAATTTTCTTAATGCACGCAGATCAATTTGTATAATAATATTGCGTTTATACTGTGTACCTTAAGGATACCCATACATGCACAGTTCTTGAACTTGAAGCAAAATTCTGCTATGAAATTTGCAAGTTTACATTATTTGAAAAAAATACCAATGCACCATAATAATTTCCACATCTTAATTTTATTCACCCAGACCTGTTCTTTGAGTTGCAGTTCCTCTAACACCCCTTTAGACCGTTTGAGGGACACCAACTCATTAAGGGCTGCCGGGATCTTGTAGCTGACGGGGGTTTCTTTGGCGTTCTGAATGACGTGATACAAAACTCCAGTAAGGTGCTCAGAAGGGTGAGTGGGGTCACTGTTATCCATACGACTTCTTTTTAAAGCTATGTACTAGATTTTGAAAAAGTACAACATAAAAATTTAATGACTTCATTTTAAAGATGCATACATAATGAGTACATGTACACAAAGGTAAGTGGACTGTCAACTGGAACATTTTTCAACTGATGATAAAGAGTAGATCAACCTCTTAATGAAATGTAAAAAGGATAAACTATATTTAAAATAAGAAAAAATGGTACTGCAGATTAGGCCATTAACATTTCAACAAACAAAGCATATCAGGACCTATTTATCCGGCACCTGACACACGAAAAAGCGTGTACAGAGGTTAGGATTTAACGATTATTTAGAAGCACGAACCAGCAAGATTTTTATCAAGTATATTCTTTATTTGGAATTTTGTTATTTTAGGGGTCAATTTCTTTTAGACAAAGGATCATTGCTTTATCGTTGTATTTCAAATCTGAATTTCTATTGCAGCTAAGAGAGAGAGAGAGAGAGAGAGAGAGAGAGAGATTTCCATCTTCCAGGTAAAAGAACTTAATAGTTCCTACGGTAAAAAGAATATTTCTAAAAGATATATAAAAGTACCTTACCTTACTTGGGTAAAGGTCTTTCAACAAATGCTCACATCTCAGGAGTTCGGTGTACTCAGCTTCTGCAACATCGATATCAACTTTAGGTAAAAGTCTCCGCATTCCTTGTAAAATGTCCGAAATATTTTCCCGCCAGTGCTGTTCATATTTCAATGGATGTAAACTGGAGTAATTTGCTACGACGTTTGGTATGCGTTTTTGGGCTTCCATTTTCCTGGTTTATGTGTTCATAAAATTGCTCTATGTCTCTATGTGCAGGGCAACTCAAGTCTTTGGGAAATGTTTAAAAGCCTCCCACCAACATTGTGATGACTGGGTTCAGTTAAAAAAGAATCTCCAAGGTGTGCGTTGTATAGGAATGTATAGGTCAGACACAATTGCCGTAGCACCAGCAGATAATGATTAAAAGGTCACGTGTACATTGTCTTTCATTGTTTATTTATTTACGATGGGTTTTAATTAATAATGCCACACACAATAGAAGACACAGACACGATTCAGCGACGTTAAAAGACGTCAAGTACTGTTCATCTGAGCCGCCGCGGATTTAATATTGAATCCCGTGTTTCTGTATATTTTGGGGATCATTATCGAAGATCTCTCTCAAAAGATTACTTGACAAATTAAAGAATTATATGATAAATGAGGAAAAATGTTGTATGATGTATTCATGATCATGTTAAGTATAATTCACACAATATACATGCGTTCTACAGTTCTACATGTATATTGTGTATGCCAAGAATTTTTTCTTCTTGGAACCAAAACTGAAGAAAGAAATGAAGTGTGCTTACAGTAGATATCTTTTTCATATAACACAATAAATAACAGATAAAGTTATAATGCTTTAAGTGTAATCTTATTTTATTTGAGAGGAAGGAGTTGGAGACAGACGAACGTTTTCCGTTAAGTGGGGGTTGGGAAATAAATAAAAACAACTTAAGTAAACAAGAAAAGACCATAAGACGTGGTAATCGAGGGGCACTTGACTGGTACACAAGCATGAGGTAGCTAATAGATATTTTCAAACCACCTCTATGTATCCGTTGGTTCTTACGGCCATGTAAAGCTCTCCGTTGCCTTCTTAAACACTGTTAAGGATGGTAACTTTAATTTGAGATAAAGATAATAACAATTGTTAATTTTAAATGTACATTATAAAACCACTCATTGTTGCATGTATTCAGGCACATTGAAGTTGTTTTGACGTGAATGAATTTTAGTTTATCAATAAAGGTTAGATACGATATATGCAATACATTATGCATATGTCTCGACAGATAAGTTCTCATGGAATGATAAAAAATGCACATTTAGAATTGTTTGTTGTATTTATTGATGTATAATGCATAAAGATAAATGTAATTCTGTTTCCACTGTCTCTTTACGTCACATGACATGTGCATTTTTAAAATGCTTGCAATTTAAAACGCTGAGAAGAATACCACAGGAGTGATATAAAATAAGACACAAAATGCACAACTAAAAGGAATATATGCCAGTTAGATATATGGAAAGTGGTTATGGCTAAAAGCTTATAACTCGATGATTTTATTTTGACGTGATTTGTACTTTATTTACTATTTCAATACCTGCAGCTCTAGTTCATCACGTACGTTGAAATCATTCACGATTTTTCGTTAGAAAGAAATAAAGCTGACAAAAATCATGGTTCTGGCAAGACATGTCCTTTGGTTACGAGAGGACCCCCTTCAAATAAGAACAGTGCAGGCCAAACACAAACAGAGGTGGTTTTTCCTTTTCTTCCATGAAAGGCAAACTCTGTTTTAGAGATGGGGTCCCCTTTTTGAAGGCAACGTAAATACATCGGTGGATCCTGCACACGCATGTACCATGTAAGTTCGATGCATTTGTCGACGTATGCAGCTATTTTAGGATCATCGGATTTTTCTTTGAAAATTAGACCTAAACGTTCCCTTTGGAAAACCTGAAGAGAATGACATCGAAAGTGATTTAACAACTTCTGCGTAAATCTTAAGTCCCAAATCAATGTTACTTGTCTGTAGAATATGGTTTCTGATATATTCAATTTAAAAAATTTTATAGCTTACTTCAATTTTGAAAAAAAAAATACAAAAAAAAAAATAATAATAATAAAAACCTTTGAGGCTTCTCTGATGGTGTAAGAGGCTGAATCTTTAGTGTATTTTCTTGCGTGTTCAGTTACAAAGCGATCGTATTCCGTGTTTTTCTGTTCATCCCTTGTCCTTTCATTTTCAATCTACAACGTTGAAAAAATTATATACATTAAAACAAAATGAAATATATATGACTTCAATCCTTCATTTCTTCTAGTAAAATGTCCAGTTGAATGTATATTTATCAGATTTAATCAATTTACCCCTTTCTCCTTGCTGCAAGTTATTGAACAAAGCATAACATTTTTAAGATCGCCGAGATGTGACTCTATTCTTTCGGCAGAGAACTCGTAAGCAGCCTGCAGGTAAAAATCACACGCTTACACAATAATAATTTTCAATTTTGTTGAAAAAAAATTATGAAATAAATTTCTATAACCAAGATTAAATAGAGTGACATGTATACACCTGTCAGATGCTTAATACAGTGCATTCAGTTAAAATTAAAGACATTGGACTATATTGGACAATTGTTTCTTTGAGAACTTTTAAAAGCATTTAAAAAGACCAAATATACCAAGATTCCGAAATTTCAATCTCGTTTTACATAAGAAACTGTAAAGATATTTTTATTTACAATGAAAAATTAAAGAATAACACTATAATATAAATTATATAATTGACATATATTACATTTATGTAGAATTTCAATACAACAGCATTAATACAATCCTACCATTAAAATATCTTTTAGCGTATTAAGGACATCTTCAAAGTACTCGGTCTCGGACTCCTCAGCGTTTGGATGTCTAAGGGCTTTGATCACTTCGAACACTTCCGACCATTCATTGTCGTACAACTCACTATACAGCTCGCCGATCTTAGTGGGCCGGTGTTTATCACTCAGGTCAGCGATGTTAGGATTACCTGCCGTTAGCTGCTGACTTGCAAATTTACTTAGTCTGTGAAAATAATAATATGAAATATTTTTAACACTTTAAGTTAGGATTCTTCTCTGGTTTCTGACTAAATTGAATATCCAAAGTACATTTGTTGATATGTCTTATATATTTAGATGTTAGAGATTTGAAAGACCATAATTTTCTTTCCTCATCACAATTATATAACTTTAAATAGAAATGGTAAACTGCGTTTGAAAACTAGCAGGGACTGTATTTCTGGCGGAATGGTGGCGTATGAAAATATCCTCTTTTCTGCCTCTCAAAATTATTATAGAACATTGAATTTAGTTATATTTTTTACGCAATCAAAGACTAGACGAAATTTTCAAATGTAACTTAAATTAAAAATAAGGGACTGAACTTTCAAACTATATCAAATAAATAAGATTTTCACACATACTAGAACTATGTTGGCTTTTAATTGCTTTAAATCCAAGTACAGAGTTGAGCCAAAAATCCGTAAAAAGTGTTATTTCTCTCTTAGTAAACGATCAAAACTTTTAGTTTTTGTATCATTTTGTACCTTTATGTGACAACTTTACTATACTTGAAAATTGAGAAGGTTAATATAGGAAGCATATAAAAATAACTAATAAATCCTAAAAACTTAAGAAAATAGAGGAAATTCGGATTAGCAAATATCCATTTTATTTAAATTATCCATTTCGTAATATCATCGTATAGGCCCTATATCGTAGTATCTTTTAATGCAAACAGAAAAACATTCAATCTTATAAATTACAAGTAGGGATTTTTTTAATTCTTAATGTCAAGGAAAAAGGTAAGGACCTTGACCTGACATTGCCTCCTTAATATTAAACGGTCAAATTTAATCTCAATGATACCATCACTTAGTGATATTCTCCTCTTGATTCTGTGAAAATTTCATTAATTTTTAAATACAAGAAATGTGAGAAGAATCCTACCTTAAGACTGCTATAAAAATATATGAACAAGTATTTATATTACGAATTGTTGGCTCTTTTTTTGGCAAAGATGTGGAATAATGTACCTGGATAGATATACATACATGTATATAGCTCTTATATTGTACAAATGTATAAATATCATCCATAATTTCTCAACCCCTATTATAGCAAACAAATTACTAAATTCAATACTTCACACCAAGAAAAAATAAGATGAAATAACATAAACGTTGTTTGATTCTACTTATCAGCAGACATTAATAAAATGTGAATGTACAAGGTCCATACATGTACACAAGATGAATTGTTCAACTTGCTTTCATATTTTAAATTACACTATATATTAATTTTTATTATTGTACCTTGTGGTTAACTCCTCTATCTGTTTTATTTTTTCAACAAGTTCGTTTTGCAGCTCCTCGTATGATTTTCGGGGAACGACCACGGAATCGATTTCCTTTTTATATACAGACTTAAATACCTGTGAATGATATATCAAAATCGAAACAATAAACGCTCTCACTCATAAATGTTTCAAAATACAATTAATTTGCACAAGAAAATATATCTGACAGTTAAATGTTGAATTTATTTTTTAGGGCGGTCAATTAGATTATCATTTAAACTCAATTAGATTATTAATGAATATATACATAAATCTAATATTCCATTTTTTCCAATGAGACTTTATTAATTCTCTCACCTGTCCACAGCTTTCAGCTATAATGTGTTGTTGATCTGACGTCACAAGAAAGAAATACTCCTTCCAGACTTCATTATATAAAGGGTCTTTCTTTGTTACTTTTTTCAATACATCGTATAAACACTGATATGGACTGTATGGATAATCCTCAGGTTTAACCATAAACACTTGTAACTCTCTATGCTGCAAGAATGTTACATATATTTATGTTGTTATAATGAAAACGGTGAGAAACGCTGTGAAAAGGTTCAGTTTGACTAAAGTAGTCTAAAAAAGTTTTGTCACTCTTTTATATTTTTAAAACTTATCCATAATTCTGACAATGTAATTCATGTACCAAAAATAATTAAATTCTTTAATAGGTATACAAAGTGGATTTCTGGGATCAGCTTTCATGATACAATTTCATTTCTTCATGAAATTAAAAATCTTATAACTGCGGATGAAATCCTTCAAACAAACATTTTGTACACTATTTAGCCTGCAGTATGTTTCATTACATCATATATTAGGAATATTAATCAAATACAGGTATATGCAAAAATTGATAAAATGATTACTTTATCAGGAAATTTCCGTTTAAAGTTATCATCCCTTTTCACCAGGAGATAAAACTGTCCCTTTGCCTTGTCAAATTTCCCTTTGCCATGCTGCATTTCCAATTTTCGAAACAGCTTTTCTGTCGGTCTAAGCTGCAGTATTTCCGAGTGTGATGGATGCTTTGACATTTCAGTCATCGAAGCAGAAGGAACATCTTCTTGTTGCGTATGATGTCTTGCAGTCTCTTGCTAAGTATACGTGGGATAACAGCAAGTTAAGTTGTTAAGTAAAAACGTGATAACAGATTGACCACACCTTTGCATGGACTCAATGAAAATAAAAATTATAATTATCCAAATTGAGGGATTTTAAAGATAAAATATATCTGAAATATGATCAGCTTAGTCCTAATCAATATCATAGCATACTATCACCATGCCCACAGCTGGCTTGCTAAATGTTCAGAAGTTAATAAATTTTGTCAATATTCCTGCACGGTTTTTAAAATTGATCTATCTATGTCCAGCTCTGACTGTGCCACGGGCGGAATTACAGCTGTGTGGAGTTTCCAGAATTTATCACATTTCCGAAATATGCAAAAAGCTTTTAAAACAATTTACACAAAGTACGAAAAGGTAATTAACAAAGTTACATGTGTGTGTATGTATCAAATTTTATAGCAGGTCCAAAAATGTCGTATTTTACACCGTAACATATTGTTCATACGTTACATATGCTCTTGTGTATTAAAACATTGCTCCTTAAAACTCCAAAAGAAGGTGATAATGGAATATTGCTACAATTTTTTTTAATGTTTTGAAGTTGACAATAGACAAAGTACTCAGAAGTACAGAAAGCCGGGCTCATTTACAGAGTAGAATGGATTTCTTACATGAATCACGTTTATATTCTGATGAAAAAATTATTTTAAAACTATCAATATAAATGATAAGACACTGACAGTGAGTTTTTCAATCCTAATACCACGGTCCGATTTTGTCAGAATCAGAATTAATCTGGTACCGCATCTGAATATAAACAAACAGGCCAGTCTGGTTCCCTCTCCTGCTTTACCTCGTATGTGTAGAGAACTACGGTAACACTGATTATCAAAAATCCTTACGCTAATGAACTATGTTCTTTGACTTATGAAGTTTTCAAAGTCATTACTACTAATGCTTATTTTATATAGATAAATCTTTGTTTTATTTTTGTTGCTTTATTTAGCGTTTGTATTATCTCAAAAGCGGTTGAGAGTAAGATTACTATATTTTTGCACGTAACTTTAAAATGGCGACTATAGGGTCAACATCCTGCCTTGAACAGGATCACATAAGCCGGCAATTGCTCTTTGAGCAATAAGCCCGGCTAAAAATGAAATCATCTCTTTTATAATAAGGTTTAGTTGTCAATTTGCCATCATTGCCTTTCTCAAGGGAATAAAATCGCAATTTATTTAATTCTCGAATTGAAAGGAAAAGATGTTCTTCATCTCTTTATATATTCACGTTTTTTAAAAAGTAAATTCTGATTTGTGAAATATATAGAGATAACCAACAATATTCAAGCACAGAAGTTCGTTCAAACAATACAACTTAGGACTATAACAAACTCTGACCTCTGAAAACATCAGAGGCGGCATCAAGTGTTATGGGGGAGTGAGTATTCCCTGCCTACCGCCACAATCGGGAAATAACAGGAATATACTTTGACAATCAGTGTGTAAATAATGGCCTAACAATTACACAAGTAGTATGAAAAATTCCAGTTAGCATTTTACTAACTGATACTTCATATTTGCTGACAGGGTTATTGTATCAAAAACTTACGAAATGATAACTTAAACTAGGCAGAAGATTTTTTTGTTTCATCAACTTGCTTGTCAATAACTTTTCTCCTTTTAGATATTGTTCATATGTACATCATGTATGTAAACACTGTATGGAAGTGATAAGATTATATTGCTGCATATGTAAAGGAAGTGGACGGTTATCAACAAGCTTGGTTGTTAGGTTACCATTAACATCTTTTTCAGGTAAAATATTCAAATATAAAACAGATGAATACAAAAACAGCAACAAGGGGATACTATATAAGAATCCATGACTGATAAAAAATAAATATCCGCGAAATTTCATTCATCAGGTGTTACCTTCCTAGACGGTGCAGTATGATCAGTCAACTTGATAAATTCAGTCCACACTTTCTTTGCAGCATCTGTTGTCTTATCTTTCAGATTCTTCAAGATGTTGAACAGATGTGGCGATTTACTCTTCTGTTCATCAGTTACATCATTTATATCAGATGGTGTTTCCCATGTATTCTATTCAAATACAATATAATTAGGTTCATTAAAGGCTGTTCTTCAGTAACAGCTAATACATTCATCCTAAAAAAAAAGTGTTTTGACAGTGTATGTGCTCAAAGTTAATCATGTTTATTTGTAATATGGCTTTGGATGCAAAATTTTTATTTAGAAACCATTTTCATATTTCTTCAAAAGACAACATTAAAAGCAATGTATGTATTTATTTTAAGCACCATTTCACTATTATATAATTTTTTGTTGTAAAATGTAAATGTATTTACCTTTATTTCTCTATCCTTGTATAATTGACTCTCTTTATCTCGAAGTGTTCTGTATTCTTCTAGTGCTTTTTGCAATTCTGCACTTTTGATTTGTGAAAGAATGATGGAAATAGGTCTATCACTCTCAATAAAAGTTTCTTCAGGCTGAAAAGTCAAGTTTGTTCAAGTAATTAAAAAAACAAAAAATACATAAATAATTAATGTAAATTTATGTTTATCAGTTGCTGAAAGTTAAGCTATTATGTACATTATAAATGCCATCTGCATCAATCCTTTTATCACAATTCTTTAGTTGTTCGTTTCCTCATTTTAGAAAAAATGGAACAGTTATAGAAGCACTTGCTGGAGCTCAATTCAGAGTTTCTTTTAATACCTTTATTTGTTTTCGCTGTTCATCAGTAAAACCATGGTGTGTATGGCTGAATTTGTCAGCATTCTGTGAAGGTACATCTGTACTATGTGAAACCTGTAAATGTAATTGATAACTCTGAGATGCGAATGGTTATCAAGTAAGAAAACTGAAGTAGATAATTCCTTAAACTTAATCAACTGAACATAAATTTTGTCAATTCAAGGAAAAGTTTCCATGTTAATTTATGTTTTTTTCATCTTTTGAAATATATAATCATTAGTTACTGCATTTTTTTTATGAACATTTATGAATTTTAATTTTTCAATTAGCCAACCTCTCTCAAAGATGAAGTCTGCACATTCTTTCCTTCATTATGTATGTTAGATCCTGACCCTTGTGTTTTATGATTTGAAGATGGTAGCTGTAATCATAAACTTCAATTGTTCATGTACCTACACAATCAGATTTAAATACATCAAATGAAATAGGGCCGATTTTAGACACAATTATTGCTTGTCTTATTTCACTAATTACTTTTGGTGTGAATTCCAGTCTTTTCTAGCTATTCTTAATCGGCTCTCTTTAAGTATATACAAGCGTTAAATACCTGTATCCGTTCTCGATTTTCATCAGTAAAACCATGGCATGTTTGCTCCAAGTCACCAGCACCCTGTGTTGTTACACCTCTACTATTTGAATCCTGCAATTATGTTTACAAAATAAGTATTAAGTTTATTCCTAAAACTGATGATCATGTAGAAATTATATCACATTGGGCTACAGATATGAAATTTTTTTTATACACTGTTGAACAACATTTTTTCTTATATTATTGAGGGAAATCTTACCTCTTTGAAAGATGCTGACGAAGTCTGCACTGCTTTCCCATCAGTATGTGTGTCAGACCTCGATTCATGTTTTGAAGATTGCAGCTGTAATTTATTTTAGCATCTTTTTTTCAACAGTAAACTTGGTCTACACTTGGTGATTTATAACCTAAATCAGCTTTTGGTATTCTTGATGTATTAGAGTCAACATCAAATATTCGTATCGTATCATGTAATAATTTAGTGTTGATTTATATCCCTTATTATCGGATTCTGTATTGTTTTTGTTCTATTCGTGTTTCTTTGACTAAAGTATTCATTTTAAATTATAATTTATATCCACCGATTTATGGTAAGTGTCTGATCCAAATGTTTATCCTTTCCCCCAAAGTATTTTGAAGTATTGGATGTTAAATATATCAATATATCAGATGACAAAATTAATAACTTTAGTTGATAACAATATCAACTGTTTTGAGCATCTTATATTAAAATTTAAAAAAAGTTTAAAGTCAAACAAACCTTTTTCGTATCATCATGTGTTTGTAAAACACTTTTTGTATCGTTTTCGTGGTCATTGCGCGGTTGTGGACCTTCAGACTGACTCTTCTGTTTCTGTAAAATAACGCAATGGATAATTATTTAGTATGGTACACATATCTTTCACTACTAAACTTCTGGTATCAATTTGGTATTCAAATGTATATTTATTTTTATTGACATATATTCACCCTTTTAGATTTAATGGTCAAAACGTGTTTTGTTTATTCTATGAATGATAAAGTATAAATTGTATATGGTTGTGTTTGGAGGGTAACAGTTGAAATTGACACCCTAATATGAAAAAAAAATTGTCAACCGTCACATCAGCGGAGGTTGACAATGGTTTTCCAAGGCGTGTCAATTTCAACTGTCACCCTCCAAAACAGCCATCCTTTATTTTATCATACTGAAGGTCTTGAGTATGTTAACACAAAAAATAGTCGATCATCTTTACGTTCACGTTTAGCATTTCGTCTGTCGGTCAATATCAATATCAATAGTAATGAAAAGTTACGTTCATTAAGGAATAAGGAGGAATGCCACACCAGAATACCAAAATTTCATAAACTAATAGCATTTAATTTTGTTTTACAAATATGCACAAATTTCAAATTGCATGTTTAAGGACAGATGATACAAACAAACTTTTATAAATTTTTTTGAAAATATCAACTTGGGTCTTGTTTTAATGAATAAAATGAATACGTTTTACTGCGTACTGTTTAATTTTTTATTCAAATTTGCACAAAAATGAAATTTGAAGTGAAAAAATATTTGTATAGAATAAAAAGGATTGTTTCAGAAGGTAGAATTTTGAACATCACAGAAGGTTTACAAATTCTTTATATTCTAGAAATTTATTATTTGTATCATTTGCAATGTAATTTAGTCAAAAAATATATACCAATCCAGGCATCGATTTTTTGTTTGTATCATCTGTCCTTAATATTGATACCAAGGTTTTTTAAAAGTTTATCTAACTCATATACCATTTCCCATGAAATACCTGTAAGAGTCCTCGCTGCTCTTCAGTTTGGCCTAAGCCAGGATTTCGTCCTGATGCATTTTTCTTATTTAAAACCTGTTTAAAGTTTTGATAGAGCTAGAAAGAAAGGATATTCCAAACACTTTTACTTACAGTTGAATATTTACACGGAATCAACTGATCATGCAAAATTTTTAACAAAAGCCACTGATACAAAAGGTTGATTTTATATTGTTGTATAATTAAAATGTTTTTTAAAATACATTATATAGTTTCTTACCTCTTTGCAAGATGCTGAAAAAGTCGGATCATGTTTTACTTCCGTTCCCATGTTATAACTTGATCCTTGTTTTGAAGATGGTAGCTAATATTTAGAATAGAAAAAAAAATCGTCAATTTTCAATACGAATTTCGAACTTAATTTAAGTCTTAAATCAGTTTTTGATATTATTGATGTACGTGTATTAGAACCAGGTCAAGAAATCGTTTTATGAAACAACATGTCGATAATGATGACAGCAAACCTGCTCTAAATTAAGTATTGTATCCCTTATTCTCAGATCCTGTATAGTTTTTATCGATATTTTTGGGTTTTTTCTTATAAATGTAATCTAGTATAATACATGTATTTTAATTTAACCTGCTCCCAGAAATAAATCTAAAGTTCTTGTTCCAAATGTTTGAGTGATTCACCTATGCAATTAGTTTTTTTCTCAAACATTATATGAATTAAAGTGATAAACAAATAATTTTGTTTAAAAAAATTGTTTTTAGTTATTACCTCACTTACTTTATGAACACCTTACTTGACAAAAAAATACTAGTAATAAAAACCTGTTTCTTGGTATCCAATTTTTGCGTATGTGAAACACCTTTGGTTTCGTGTTGGTGGGAATCTTGTGATTGATGGTCTTCAGGCTGACTTTTCGGTTTCTGTAAAATAATGCAATGAGTAATTACGCAATATGATAATTTGAAATATTTTTTCACTGCTGGACTTATAGCATCTTGTCACATTACATGTATGTATACATTTGTTTTAAAGACGTTCCATGACGTATTGATCTATTAACTTATAGTTTAATGACCAAATCTTGCTTATTCTAGCAGTGATACAGTGTTCAAACTAAAAGAAAATAAAATTTGAAGGCGTAAAAAATAAAATGGTGGAAAAAAGATGGAAAGACGGTCTACAATAGATCTAAAAAATTGAAAATTTTGGATCAGACATGAATTAGTCATATACACCTCTAGTACATGCTTATCATATTTTATTTACAGATACTAGTATATGCGTACACCAGTCTGATTAGTGAAGGTTAGATTTTAATCAGACTGATGCGTATACAATGTACATGCAAGTATCATAATAAATCTAGAAGTTTTTAGGTCACACAACTGATTATTATCAATTGCCATTTTCAGTTTTACAATCATTATAAAATATGAAAGTTTGCTGAACGAGTTTAAACCATTTATTCATTAAATACATGCAGTGTAACAAAATAATTATTGCCGTTTTCCATTAAAGAGAATAATTTTGTAACCCTCAAAGCACAATTCTTTTCTCGTCCTGAAAACCCCGGAAAATATTATACTTCAAGGTTATATCATCGTACTGTCCTCAAAAATATCACAAATTTGATAATATTATATCTTCCTTCGAAAGCAATATATTTAAAAGAAATAATCAGTTAATTAAGGAAAAAAAAACTTTTAACAACAAATTATAAATGGCGACTGATCTTATTTTACCTCTTTGAGGAAATATCTGGCATTCAAAAGGTAGTGTAACTCATCCCATTCTCTGTCTGATGCCTCTACCATTTGTAGCAGTGTATATATAGCAATGACTGACTGATCCTTATTATGTAGATCTCCTCCAACATCCCCTTTCTTTTCTTTTGATTTCTCTGTGAGTTTTTCTTTTCTGTTCATCTCTAACATCTTAAACTACATGTAAGAAAATAAAGACATCTACAATTGATATGTTTTTTTAATTTCCTCACCTAAAATCAGAAAAAGCTGGACACACACACAGATAGTATTGAAATTTTGTAAATAAATTCAAGAATACTCTTGAAAAATTGACCTAATTACATTGAGGCATATCATCTAAGTCATAATGTATTTTTAACCTGTTGTGGGTGAGCAGTTTTGAGCTTCTCCAAATCTGAAAGTAATGATGAGTATTGTTTCTTTGCGGCTTCAATGTATCCTTCTGGGAGTTTTTGTTTATATGCTGATATCTTTGAGTCGCTAAGAAGTGTTTTAATTGGCCTATCGGAAACCATGGCAGATTTGTCTTCCATCATCTTCAAAACACAAAAAAACATGAATGTTAATGTACTATAAATCAAATCAACATCTACAGCGTACTTGGCCCTAGATGTCAAAAGAGTAGGTTCAATTGATTTCTATTAATCCATATGAAAAATACTTCTAGGAAAATACTTTATTTTTACTATCCCTGTACGTTACATTGTGTAACGTGATTTTTTTGGTTTATCTTGTAAATATGCATATACCGTAGGTGCAAGTTACTGTGTAGTTTCGATTAACATGGGTATTTTGCATACATTTGTGGGTAGGACGATAAAATTATAATGCATTCTATACGAACGCTTATAGATAATTTAACCGTGTTTAATCTTTGATATCATGTATCTTGACATTTACATACATGTATATACAAAATACAAGTTAAGTAAGGAAGAGTACTGTCAAATAAGAAAATAGTTACTGAAAGCAGACCAATATCATTTCAGCAAATAGACAGTTTTAATAACAGTGATTGTGAATAATTGTGATGGACATAATTTTCTCAAACTTATATGGAAGTATTTACATGAGAAAAATACTTCTTATCAATAAGTTTTACAAGTAAAGACGAAAAATATGGGCATTCCTTTACATAATGAAATTCATCACCCAAAGTATTTTTGCTACATATATTACATAATCTTAAAGATCTCTCAGTATTAGTCCATCTATCAGCTCCGACTGGAGGTTTGTGGTTACAATTATTTTTATCCGGAGGCCACAGAGGAGTAAAAATCCCCTGTAAATGGGTCACACTCTTCTTGTCAAAATCAAGCATACACAGAAACACCCAATTGATAATTCAGTGTGAAAATAATATCCTATCAGCATCAGTGAAAAACTGAATATTTTATCAAATCATAGATTCCATTTGCTTGTTGTACAAACGATGCTCCGAGTCACAGTGGGTGCTGGCACGAAAAAGATCCCTCATTGTTCAATGACCTTAAGTGCAGAGAAAATGACAAAATTTACTGCTCTCCATCGGAAAGTGGTGGCTTCTCCGTGGTTTCTCCAGTCACCATAAAAGTAAAAATTTCTCGAGATGGATGTTAAACAACAATCTCCGCGACTCTAGCGTATTCGCCACGCTGGCACCAAAAATACATCCCCCGTCTTTATACATAATCATTTTAATAAGAAAAAGATACGAATTATGCTTATCAGTGAAAAGAAAGTGGTTACAATTTTGACAAAATATTTGTCAACTGATATCTAAAAACTGTATGCTATTTATGATAAAGAACCTTTCCTGAAACCTTGTACTGTTTTGGTTCGGCCATCTTCTACTTTCGGTTTTAAAAGTGTAAACAACGAAGTTATCGTTCCTAAAATTGACTGGTGAAAAGTGAAAACGCATAGATCAAGAACGGTAATCCTTAATATACTTTTGGCAAAATTGCATTTAAGTGATGAAATAAATCTGTTTTTATAAGATGAAGTAACTTAAGAAAATTAATAAATTGATAATGAATATTATAAACATAACTGACAAGTTCAAAATTGACAGATTGACAGAATATATATAATACTAATGTATAGTACTCAGATCATAAGTACCATAACTTTTATTGATCTCTTATTACAATGTCTTGCAATTGCAAACAAGTAGTTCTCATCATGATTTTATTAGCAATTATTTTTTGCACTATATCCCAGTTCTTTTGTTAAAATTTTTTGTTGTGGAATTTTTTATGATGCTGATCCTGAATCTTCATTTTGTCTCGTTAATCACATACATAAAACAAGAGTGATTCTTGAGATACGACACTTCTTTATTATTAGATTTTTTGTTCATGTATTACTTAAGAATACTACATAACAAATATGGAGTGTACAAGCAAACAAAATTCTTTGAAGTTTGCATTTCTGAATGTTGGTGGCTTAGTAAGTCAGGATTTTAACAAAACCTGTGATCCTAGATTTATGAATACCCTGAAAAAATATGACATTGTTTTTCTTGTTGAAACCCATATTGGGTCTGGTCAACTACCACATAACATTGGTGATTTTTACTTGCATACTGTATGTAGACCAGTGAGTAAACATAACAATAGACATTTTGGTGGATTAGGTATTTTATGTAAAAATCATATTAAACCACACATAAAAATCCTCAATAACACATCTAATGACTTTCAGTGGCTTCAACTAGACAAAAATTATTTTGGTCTCCAAGAAAATTTATTCATATGTGTTGTATATGATCCACCTAGT
>PRKT01000126.1:1070895-1080895 GCA_003671525.1 Saccostrea glomerata
CAATGTATAATTTATTTATATAATATATGTTTATCTCCATAAATTTTATGTCTGTTTATTCTACATGAGGCAGAAGTGGAATTCTGTATATCCTTTAGCACCGACTCTTGCTGCCTCCTGTTGATGTTTCAAACATAGTTTTATGCATTTTGATATGTATATATTTACATATATATGTATATCATGAATAATACTTATGCACACTTTTTTTTGTACAACAGACCATCATGTATGTCTGTATATGAAACTTAAATTGCCACCAACATATATATCAGTATATATATACTTAATATAAGAATTGCTCTTCACCACATGTTGTATTCTGTCTATTACTTTAATATTATGTTTATATGTAATTATATATGTTATATGTTTATGCCTAATGGGCCCTGATTGGTAATAAATTCTATTCTATTCTATTCTATATTTTATCGAATTTAGCAGATTAGATCACTGTAGTAGCTATAGCTGATGAATACATTGCAGAAAAAATTTAAGTTACTGGATTCCAGAAAAAATTTCTGTTATACATATTGTAATAGGCTATAGCTTATTAGAGGAAATTGTCAAATAAATATTCTTTATTCTTTATTTAAGAGCAAAATACTAATTCTTCGAGATTTACTAAATATGAACAATTAGTCTTCATTTACAATATCTTTTTTTAAAAATACTTATATATGTGTATATCTCGAGCTGTCCCCATAATCAATATTTTTGTCAAAATATTAATCGGTTAAAGAGAATAAAGAAATAAATTCAAGATATTTTTTTTATTTTCAAAAGTTGTGATCATTTTGCTAACAAATGTATAAAATAGAGTGTCCCAAAGAACACATGCTTTGCAAAAAAAAAAAAATCAAGATGCAAATAACCTTAACAAGCCAAGCTACATGTAATGATGTATATCTATTTAATTCAATTTAAACAATAATTCATTATATGTAAATATAACAAGATTGAAAGACAGACACTGCCTATAAAACTCCTCTCCATATTTATTTGCTACTGTCTTAACTATATAATTAGTTCATGTGTTTGACTGCAAAGAAAAAAAAATACATGGAGAGAAAGACTGCTGCAGATTCTGACATTCAAATTAATTATGTAATATGATTCTCCGACCCTAAAATTAAAAACTAACCTATACATGTATACCGAACGTACTCATGTTCCACTGATGTTGGTGTGAAGGATTGAAAAGTTGAAATAAAATTGAAATCAAAATATTGAAATAATATATACATATAATTGTTTAATACTTTATACAAGTCTCTATAAAAAATAATCCTTCAAAAAATTCCAGTCTCATATTTTCTAGACTATACAACTATCATTTTTGGTATTCATCTTGTTATCTTATGACAAACATTGCACATGTTAAATAGCATACTTATTTTTAATTTTTTTTGTATTCTAACCTCTGATCGGTTGGTTTCCAAAATGGAACACGAATTATTTCAAGATCAAAAATGCTACTATGATTGTTCAGATGTCTTTGGAAGCATCCTGGAGTAGCATAGATTCAAGCTGGTATACAGAGACGTAAGCGTAGTCATGGGCATCGGTCGTACAATAAACCTGCAATACACGATGTCTGTTTTGATTCATTACTACCTTATGTAAATCAGCAGTTAGGTCTACATCATATTCGCACCAAACTTTACTCTGGCCCTTTGAATCTGTTATTGTTAAATAGGCTTCTTGAAAATGCCATTGAAAGTCCAAATTTTCCTCGACACAAGAATATAGGCTCGGATCTGTGATGATGGCTAATGCAAATCATAGGCTTTTTAAACCCGCACGTTTTACTGCAGAAAATACAGCTCAAACAATCCGCCTTTTCTTTAACTTCAATATGCCAATAAAGGAACTGACGCGGTTAATATAAGTAATATTCTTAATCACAAAAGGGTCCAATCTTGTATTCCACCATATTTCAAGTTAAAGACTACATCTTGTATTTCCTACAAATATACATCGATCACAGCTTCCAATTTTTCAATTACAAAAAACTTTACATGGCCTGGATACCGAGTATCTGAAACATAATCCTCCATCATGTTCTTGTTCGCCCTATAACTATAGTCCTACTGGACACGTTATTACAGGTGACGTAAATATAGTTAATAATGAGGACCTTCGATCACTTATTTTAAAAGGTCCTAAATATAGGGAACCCCGATCCTTCAAATGGCATCGGAATTTCATAAATATTATGGATTCTGTTGAAAATTACGCCAGACGATAGGTCTGATATCGGTAAGAAGACGTTGACACTTTGTTAGAATGGATTAAATGTATCAGAACCATGTCAAAGTCGCGTATTAAAAGATTGAGGGGCAATATGAAAACCATCTATCCTTCTGTGTTCAATAATCCAGAAGTGAAAAAAAAATTAGATATATTACATGATCAGTACATACTGGTCTCTGCAGACAAAGCAGGTAACAACCTTGTCCTCGTTTGTAAGGCTCATTATATAAAACGTAATTTAGAAGAACGTGGATTTAATTCTACAAGTTGTAATCCTACTTATATTCATACATCTCTTTCTATATAAGGAAGAAATTCTTCAGAATCATATGTCAGTTTTGAATATTTTTAATATTCCACAGAGCCAAAATGAATATATATTGGTTTCCGAAATTTCTGAAGAATCCTTGCAAAGATACATTGCGGGTTTCAATAAATGTTAAACAAAGCCTCTTTCGTTACTCCTCACTAAGATATTGACAGTAGTAAAGGGAAAACTTAAAGAGTACTGTGCAACAATATATTCAAGAAGTGTTGTGAATCAGATGTGGATTCTCAAAAATTCCAAAGAACTTTTGGAGAATTTGAAATCACAAGATTTTACCAAAATCAACAGCTTAAAAACTTACGACTTTTCAACTTTATACACAACCATTTCCCACGATAAATTAAAGTCCAGGCTTTTTGATATCACTGAAAGCTGCTTTTTCAATAAAAATGGAACTCGTAAATTTACTTATCTGGTCATTGGTCGTTTGCAAAATTATTTTGTTAAAACACATTCTGATTGTACACACAAGTACTCTGAAGTTGACTTCAAAAAAGAAGCTCGAGTTTAAGATTAACAATATCTATGTGGTTTTCGGAGACAGGTTTTTCAACAATCTATTGATATTCCAATGGGTACTAATTGCGCTTCGTTATTAGCAGACCTAATTTTGTATTTATATGAAGCAGAATTTGTGCAAAATCTTATGCCTGAAAAGAAGAAAACACTTGCTTGGCCTTCAACTCGATATTTAGATATATTGACGACGTATTATCAATTAACAATGGTAATTTCCATTTCTACGTCGATACGATATATCTTTGAGAGCGTGAGATAAAAGAAACCACAGAGTCTGACAAATTTTTTTTCATACTTGGATATTTTACTTGTAAAAAACGTTAATGGTAATCGAGCAACCAAGATATCTGATAAACGTGATGACTTTATCTTTTCTATCGTCAACTTCCCTTACTTATGCATCAATATAACTTCATCACCTGCATACGGAGTGTATATATCTCAATTGATTCGATACACAAGAGCATGCTCTACGTATGAGCAATTTCTAAAACGAGGTAAGTTATTGACAAGCAAGTTGATGAAACAAGAATATCAACAGTCTCGTTTAAAGTCATCATTTCCTAAGTTCTATGGCCGATACAATGACCTTGTCAGCAAATTCAATTTATCATTGAGTCAAATGCCGACTGACGGTTTTTTTATACTAATTGTTAGTCCATTACTTATACATTGAATTGACGACGGATTTTCCGTTATTTCCCGATCATGACAAGGAGCACATAGTGGGTGTGACCGGTCAGTAGGGGATGCTCACTCGTCCATGGCATCTGATCCCACCTCTGATGTTTCGGAGGTCCGTGTTTGCTCTGCTCCTATTTTGTATTGTTTTATGGACTTTGATGTTGAATACTGTTCGTTATCTCCATATCCTTCTTGGAATAATCACGCCAGGGCGAAATCGAATATATGTATTA
Source organism: Saccostrea glomerata (assembly GCA_003671525.1). Classification (NCBI taxonomy): domain Eukaryota; kingdom Metazoa; phylum Mollusca; class Bivalvia; order Ostreida; family Ostreidae; genus Saccostrea; species Saccostrea glomerata. The sequence continues at coordinate 1,074,916 of PRKT01000126.1, forward strand.
TTTTTCAAACCTTTTAATTTTAGCTTTTCTCTGACTTAAGATCTGGTGTGAGTGAAAGGGTTCATGGACCTTCATGAGATAAAACGGCTTTAGGCTTTCACAATACCGGACAATATCTGAAAATTTTCATGGCCAATACATATTAAAAGATGTTAATGGTAATTTAACAACCAATCCCTATGATAAACGTGATGACTTTATAACTTTTCAATCGTCAACTTCCCATACTTAGGCAGCACAAATCTTCATCACCTGCATACGGAGTTTATATCTCACAGCTGATTCGATACACAGGAGCATACCCTCTGCTTGTCAGCAAATATAATTTATCATTAAGTCAAATGCTGACTGATGTTTTTCATATATACTAACTGTTGGATAATTTTTAAACACTTAAGTGACGACGGAGTTTCCTTTATTTTCCGATCTTGAAAGGATGTGACCGCTGGCAGGGCATGCTCACTCCTCCATGTCACCCGATCCCACCTGTTTTGGAGGTATGTATTTGCTTTGCTCTTAATTTGTATTGTTTAATGAACTTTTGAGATTGGATACTGTTCGTTATCTCCATGTTTCATACATTGAAAGTCTTTCAAAGACTTGAGTTGTATTTATACTGATATTTATTACAGAATATGAGTCGTATGTTTACTTCTTATTCTAAAGATAAATTAGTCCGTAAGAGTAAATTTAAATACGCAATTTTTTAAAATTTGATTTCGAGTAAAACACTTTAATTTAATTAAGTGTATGCTTAAAACATCTCTAGAGAAAAACCTTCTAGCAACGGATAAAATTGCATGCAGACAATATCTGACTTTAAAAGCGTTTTGCGGAAGAATATATCTACATGAACTGAAAAATCAACTATTTATAGATTTCCTGTATGTGGATTTTTGCAATCATTTAATAGAATTATGTTTAGCATTATTTATGTCATTTGCCTGAATTTTCTTGATTGTGGAATGATGTGTCCTAAAAAAAGTCAGCAATGTTCAGTATATATCTTAATATCATTGTTAACATCGATGAGTAAGTATTACTATAATTTGTTTCTCGTAAAATGTATTCTTATATGCCTAATACATGTACGTATATTATTTTGAATGCTATCAACTGAAGCCTTATTCTGTATGTATCAAAATTTAATATGGGTTTAAGAAATGACTTTAGTTTTTAAACAGGGCCAAATTTTGCCTCTTTTTGGTTTAAGCTGTTATTATATTTTGACGAAATTTCTTAATGAGTAAATGTACTGTTCAGAAAAAAAATTATTTGTCTCGTCAACAGTTTATGACCAGTGCCTTAAGGACATGTATTCTGAATCAAATATAATCCTCTAGTCGATATTCATTCGTATACGTGGACTTGAAAACATCTTAATTAAAGGATAATTACAATATCAGTTATGTGTCCACTTTGCGAAATGGGGGGGGGGGGCATTAAATTTCTTTCGTCTGTCCGTCCGTCAGATAGTCTGTCTTTCTGTAACAAAAAAACTTGAATTTCTTAACTTCATTTATATCAGTCTTTTCATGCCCATTAACATTTACCTTTGACTGTAAGTCAAGCCATGACACTTTGGTTCCCCAGAAACAGCACAAGAAAGATTTAATTCATTCCAAGCATGATTCAAAAAGTCTTCGTCTCCAAATCATTTCAAAACATACTTATAATTCATTTTAATGACCGGTACAATATTTATGGATATGATGGTGCTATGACACAAATGAAAATGCAAGGTTGGAATTGAATGGATTTTTTTTTCAATATATTTTTACTGACAGACAACTGCAAGCAAAAAAATTAAATGTAGAGTATTTTACATATGAATTGAAGATAACAAAATATGAGAACCAACTAGCCAATCCTCAACTAATGTACATTGTATCAATAAAGATTTTTATCAAACGTTATTTTTTTTTTTTTTGGAAGATGTGTGTGACCAAGAATTTCAACCAAGAATAAACCTTTGGATAGAACATTGTACCCTTTATTCGAATTGGACGTCGACAGCACACACTGGAAATAAAACTTGTCCATTTTATCAATACGGTGTCACATTGGAAGAAAACGATACCCTAGTTGCGTACACGTATACGAATAATCTGAAATATTCTTACTGGGGATTAAAAGTATCAACTAAATACAATGTTAAAGTTACACCTTATTTTCGATGCACAAATGGCAAGGACATTGAATCCAGTGAAAATAAAAGAATCAACTCAGTAGGTATGTGCATTATCATAACCGAGTAATTAACTATTACGAAGTAAATAAAAGAAAGTAATCTAGTCTCTTTTTTTTAAATCATTTTTTACAATGTATCAAGCAACACATCTGACATTTTAAAAAAAAAATTGTAGTTTTATATCTAATGACTCGGAATCGATTCAAAATGTTTCATATTAAGAATAAATTGAAAATTTCACACAATGAAATGAAACGTCACATCAAATGAAAAAACATCATCTAAAAAGGACTGTACAACAAATGCATAAACATGTACGAGATGTACCATTTTGAAAGTGTTCGAGTCCTTTTTTTGTACTTGTGTTAATCTACTATTTATGAAAATAAAGATTAATTATAATCATTATTTTTGGGGTATAGAAATTACATCGCTAGACATCTTGACTGGTGGAAGCCCAGCAAAAGCTTGTCTACACAATGACGATTACCAGTCATCTAGCGTTGAAAGATGGCAGCACAAAATGGGTTCTAAACATGCAGTGATAGAGATTTTTCCTACAACACGGGATGTTGTGACAAAGACGCATGGTTCTCAAATAAACAAATCAACAATTGAAAAGGCAAACGGAAATTCTGTAGGTATGCATAAAGCAGTCATTTTTATTCATTTTTAAAGGTTGAATTGGGGGCCACTTCAAAGTAGATGTAAAAAGGACAGAAAGAGAGGAATTAAAATACTAGGAGAAAAGAAAAAGAAATAATATTTAACAAATTATTAAAATCAAATGAAATTGCGAGTGCAAATAAAATCAACACATCTAAGAATTTAATTAGTAGTATAATTTATGATATTTGAAAAAAGAGAAATTTGCGTGGATATTTGTCGATATTTGAATCACTACAAAATATGTTCTTTAAAAGTTCTTTTTAATTTCAGTTCTAAACATACATGTATATTTACAACAATTAAATTTAATAGTACTCAATTCTTTCTCAATCGTTTTTAGATATATTCTCACACAAGAATAATCTCCTGCTTTTCGGTGTAGGCAGTGGGGGCCTTCTGTTCATTCTTTTCCTTAACATATTAGCCATCGTCTGTTGCGTGAAGAGAAAACGTAGGTACTAGTGCTTCAATGTTTTGGAGTTGAGTATGTTTTTTTAACGAGTGGGCAGATCTAAAAAAAATATATATAAAGTGCAAATTTTAAAGTTATCCTTTCTTACATGAACATGTGATTTAAATTCCATATCCAACTATAATCATGTAATCGATGTGGAAGATGTTATAAACAGTTATTATCTTTTTTGTATTACAAATTCATTCATAAGGTAATTTTATATTGCAGGAGAGAAAAGGAATGACCTAATTTTTAATGTTGAACAGTGAGTATTTTTTATCTTGTCTTATATTTTAGAATTTTAGAGTCTTTTGTAGTATTTTCTAAAATTGAAAAAAAAAATCACCTTGTACTGTATATTCTTAACTTACCTTAAACCTGTTTTCCAGAGAGAAGGTAGAGGTCAACAGTATTGAACTAGTCGATTCCTTGTATGCAAGGCCCTTTTCCTACAATTTATACGATCGCCCAGGTATTTGTATCTTTTCAAAAGCTGGATAGTTATTTTAGAAAACTTGATAAAACTAAAAGTATATGAAAAGCATTTAAAATTTTCAGATAACACTCATGATAGAAAGGAGATGGATCAAGAAAAGCGAATAGAAATTGAAAGAAAACAAATTGCGAGGTATGGATATAGATCATGATTTCTTCAGAGCCTACACGTGTATAAATTAAATTATTGATACAAAAAAGTAATGAAGGACTACCTCCAGCAATTCAAAACGTAATTTCATCTATTCCGATAAAAGCACTGCGTTAATAACATTTAAATTCAAGCATTTCTGCAAGAAAGCAAAGTGAATGAGGTACATTATATTATATGTGTATATATAATTTGAACAGGGTTATAAAAATAAGGTTAAATTACAAGTTGTATACAAATAGGCAATACTGTCATAGTATGAAAATAAAAAATCATATCTTCGCATTTTTATAACGCCCAAGATATCATTTGCGTAAATAACTTTATTTCTTAAACAATAGACACTAGACAAATTGTTAACTCAACACTAAGTATTTTCATCTGTAATTACGGCATCCGTCTCAAAGACTAAGTAAATCTAATTTGTCGTCTTGCCAACTGCAGTCGAATATGCCGATGTCCGATGCCTTATGTCAAATGTCCCTCTTGCGTGCAAACTCATTTTTCGAAGCCGAGTGTACTTCTTTCAAGCGCTAAAAAAAGTAAATGCCCAACAAGTCGCTTAGAAGTCACAAAGTGCTATATAAGGCATCTATCCTTTTGGCAGTTTTCGATGCCAACATTTAACGATACAATCTTGCAATAATCGTGTGGTTTCCATTAAGTGCTGAATTAATCCACGGAAACCTTTTCTATTCTTTTATATAGTCAAAGTGCATTTTAGTCAATGAAATCAACAATTCTGAATTTAGAATTTAATGCATACGTATCTCCAAAAGAATATCGTACCATCTGCCCAAATACGCTCTGCTATGGTCAAACATTACATACCAAATGATGTTTCTTTTCTGAGGTTTTAGCTCACTAGTGTGACCACATAACACTTTATTTAGGAAATTTAGCTATATCATATCTCAATCAGATTTCGGCATTATACTGCTGTGACGTCATACTAGGTGACGATTTAGTGAAAAAAAATTTGGATTATCTGCATTCTTTTAACGGAGCTATCAATTACAAATGCATCATTATTACGAAAAGTACTGGGAAAAATTAATTCCTCGTTCATTCAATTACTATACAAATATAACTACATGTAGTTCTAACCAAGGGTATATATATTCTTTGTTTAACGTCTCTTTTGAGAATTTCTCACTTATATCGACAATGCAACTTTTGCCGATGGAGGGCTGCAAATTTAAGACCTTTACTCGGCACTGAGTACCATTGAGTAGTGAGGAATATTTCGTGCAAACACCTACATGTACAGGATACGTCGATTCATACGGTTTCATCCTAAGAAACAGTATAGTTTCGAACCCGCGACAATACGATAAACTCCCCGACTAAAGAGCAAAATTAATGCTCTACCCACTGCGTCATTCGGGTATTATGTGAAGTAAATACATGTATATGTGTACCGGTATTATAACCAGATACGTAGGTATCCGTTCCAAGATCTGAATGTACAAAGTGTAGTCATGTTAGTAAAAAAATAAAAGCTAAAAAAGTAATGCATGAAGAAACTTCTTAATTTTCATCTACTTAAACTTGTCCATTTTAATCGATACCTTTGATTATCAAATCTAGCTAGTATTATTTTTTGTGGTGAAAGGCACAAATTGACATTCTATGAATTTGTATTGACTTACATGTATATTAGTACGTATATACCTGTTTTGTTTAGGGTTTTTTTGTCTTGTTTTGTTACAGTCTATATAGTTTTGGAGGATTTTCAATGGGTGAATTTCAAGATGAAGAGGTTGCATACGGTAACGACCGTGGAACAAAATACGGGAATATCATGTAGAACCATGTATAGAATGATATGAACTTTCACAAGATAAGAAATGGTTTCTTAGACAAACAAATGTTTACCTTTACCAAAATATGCATGTTTAATTGAACAATGTTAGTTGTATTTATATTCAGGTTTGGTTCTCTCAGTTTCAATCATTACATTGCTTTTAAAAATTTCAAATTATCACATAATTGCATTTTTATGAATATATTGCTATTT
>PRKT01000126.1:1083266-1094696 GCA_003671525.1 Saccostrea glomerata
CCCCAGTAAACTTTCAGTTCTGATCTGATATGTGCTTTTTCCTAGCCAATGTACTCAGGTGAGCGCTGTGGCCCCTGGGCCTCTTGTTTGTCTATGCATCGCATTCTTCGAATTAAACGTAGAGAGATGCTGTCATGGATATTAGAACTTTTATAGAAAATGAGAAAACTGTTTTTAAATAATTATCTTCCTTATAAGATTCATGGAAACTTTAAAAGTATTTTTGATAAACCGGGCAGGAACAGCTGAATTCAAAATAACTTTTTAAAATACATACAGGAATTGCAGAATGTTAACAATTTGCAATTTATTTGGCTCTTTAGTTGTAAATATGAGTAATGTAAATAGACTTTGAAGGAAAACATGTTCCCAGAATGCATCGTGTAAGTAAAGATACCAGCCACAGACAGATATAGTTTCATAGTAAATCAATAGAAAACATTCATTGTCTATTATTGTAAACATTCGTTTTTTTATGATATCAACACTGTATTTATAATCATCATTATTAATAATTGATATTATTTCCTTATTCATAAAACAATTGTCTTTGTTCTTCTATGTACATGTATATATTATTGTAAAACTTTGTAAATATTGTATGGCTATTCAGAATTTATGTATGGGAGAGGACTATCTAAGTTGTCAGAACTTGTGTCTGATCCCTTTGACATATTGTCAATAAAATATGTTCAAAACAAAACAAACATTCGTTTACCATTATGCTTAACTAGATATCTATAATAATGCTTATGTTTAAGGAACGGCAAAAAGCTCAGTTAATTTTTATAAGAATGGTTTTACAATGCATTTAAGATTCATTTATGATTCACGACGTCATTCGTTATAATTTAATTTTAAAATAATTAAACAACTGAAGATGTAAAAATGTGCTGCTTTTTATAAGTTTAAATTTGCCGCTCAATAATACAACCGTAGTAACGGAAGTAATGGAAAACGAGGGGAGGTAATAACTGATACACAGACCTAGCAGCCATGATGTTTGTTAACATGAGGTAAGATCGAGGTACAGTTTGAACTTAAAGGTACATTTATTAAATCTTGGAATTTTCCATTAGTTCCAAGGACTGGAAATGACGGAATTGCATAGATACAGATGATTGAGCTGGTTGTCAAGGGGGTGTGTCCCCATACCAAACCAGATTATGCAGAATAATTTGCGTTCCTTTTTGGCTAGAATACAAACAAAATTAAATTATATATTTTAAATATCCCACTTTCACCTGCTTTTGGTGTTTATTTCTCCCATCTTATTTGCCTCTCAAGAGCTTGCTCTGTGTAGTATCAATTTTTAAAGCGAGACAGACTTGTAAGTTGATATGACAGGGATTTCAACAACGTCGTTTGAAGTCAACTCTATGGTTTTTATAAAGACCTTGTTAGCAAATATAACCTAAATCATTTGGTTGACTTGCTTCATATTAACTATAAAGCCTTTGATCTCAACTCTGGTATTTTGAGGAGTGCGTGTATATGCGCTTTTAACATATTTGTACATATTTGTATTGTTTATGAATTTTTGTGATCGGTAACCGTCATCATCACCTTTTGCAATTTCAAAGAAGGTTCTGGATATTAGGAGACGGAATTACAGTACAGATTTTTAAAAAAATTTAATGCTCTGTTGTAGTTGTGAATTGCTTTAATTCCTCTCTTCTCATCTTCAGTTTTGTTGTTAGGTTAAACGTTAACTTGGCAATTTTTTTTAGCAAAAGCACAGTTATCCATGTGTAAATTAAAAACTAAGTAAACGAAGAATATGAAGATAACGAAAAGTATATTCAATATCAAAGTCCATAAAACAATACAAAGCAGGAGCAGAGCTTACACGGACCTCCGAAACATCAGAGGCGGGATCAGGTGCCTCGGAGGAGTGAGCATCCCATGCCAACCGGTCACACCCGCCGTGTGCTCGTTGTCTTGATTGGGAAATAAATCTATTTTCAATTCAGTGTATAAATAACGGACTAACAATTAGTATGAAGAACGTTAGTCAGCATTTGACTTAATGATATATCTCAGTTGATTCGATACGCAAGAGCATTTGTACAAATACAAATGCAATTGATGTATTTGCTGACAAGGTCATTGTATCGACCATAGAACCTACAAAATGATGACTTTAAACGAGACTGCTGATGTTCTTGTTTCATGAACTTGTTTGTCAATAATTTACCTCGTTTTAGAAATTATTCGTACGTAGAGCATGCTTTTGCGTATCGAATCAACTGAGATATATAAACTCCGTATACAGGTGATGAAAGTATATTGCTGCACAAGTAAGGGAAGTTGACGATAGAAAAGTTCAAGTCATAACGTTTATCATAGAGCTGGGTAGTTATTTAATAGAATCACTGTCTAGTTAGTATAGTATGCCAGGTCATCAACAATAGTGGTTAACATGGGATAATTTGCAAAACGGGCGAAGCCCGTTATGCATAAATTATCCAACGTTTCCCACTTTCGTTGATGTCCCTGGTAACACTGTACTATAGTAACTAGACAGTTATTTCTTATATTTCTATTTCAAACAGATGTGTCAGACTCTGTGGTAACTTTTATCTCAAGTTCACCAGGATATATCGTATCGACATAGGAATGGAAATTACAATCGTTAATTGACAATACGTCGTCGATATATCTAAATGTCGAGTTGAAGGCCAAAGCAAGTGTTTTTGCACAAATTCTGCTTCATATTGATACAAAAATAGGTCTGTCAATAACGGAGCGCAATTGGTACTTATAGTTATTGTCAATCGGAAACTCAATCATCTTTTTAATATCAACTTCAATGTCAACTTCAGAGTACTTGTGTATGCAATCAGAATGTGTTTTAACAAAATAATTTTGTAAATGACCAATGACCAGGTAAAGTAAATTTTAATGGATACGTATCTCCGGGTTCCATTATCATTATTGAAAAAGCAGTTGTCAATGATATCAAAAAGCCTGGACTTTAATTTATCGTGGGGAATGGTTGTGTATAAAGTTGAAAAGTCGTAAGTTTTTAAGCTGTTGATTACGATAAAATCTTTTGATTTCAAATTGTCCAAAAGTTCTTTGGAATTTTTTAGGAACCACAATTTAGTGAGGAGTAAAGAAAGAGGCTTGGTTGAAGATTTACTGGGAACCCGCAAGGTATCGTTGTAAGGATTCTTATGATGTTTCGGAATCCAATATATATATGGTAGTGCAAATTCATTCCAGTTCTCCGGGACATTAAAAATATTCAGAATTGACATATGGTTTTGAAGAATTTCTTCCTTAGAAAGAGAACTATTAGTATAAGTTGTATTACCACTTGTAGAACTAAATCCAAGTCCTTCTAAAATATGATTTATATAATGAGCCTTACAAATGAAGACAATGTTGTTACCTGCTTTGTTAGCAGGGACCAGTACGTACTAAAAAAAACGATGCAAAATTTAATCAATTTAAAACAATCACAAACCTAATTTAATGACCATTGCAGTAATCTTTCCTTATTTGTTTTCATATCGAACAAAGACAAACTGATCAAGGAAGAGACAGGTCGCATGGATAGTCATTCAAGTACAATAAGTGTTGTTTGAAGTACCACTGAAATTCACACTGTAGTCTAGATCTGTTGTTGCGGATAAAGTTTTTTTTTAATAATGATGATGTTTTGTTATGGTCCATCCCTACTTTAAACAAACTTAAATAAACTCGCCTAAGCCAAATATCATAATTTTAAAATACTGCTTGTAAGTAAATTAAATTGAAAACATATATGAAAGAAATATACGGATATCAGTGAATGAACAGTGTAATTTGCTATCAAAAAGCTACATAATGATAAGGTTATATTTAATGCAACATTTCATGATTGCACTTAGATACAATAATGGTGATATTTTTGATAGACCAATTCAATTTGTTTTTACTTAACTGACTGTGACACAAAAAATATGCATTCATACTATATATAACAAGTTACGCAGAGATTAAAAGAATTTTATTAAAGTCGTATGATAAATAAACAAATTCGAACTTTGCTTTGAAATGTCGTATTCTCCAGTCCAAATTTCGAGAACTAAATTTTAATTAATTGTCATAAGGGGTTCAACGATTCCAGAGTTTGACTTTCCATACTTAATGTAGAGAGTTTCAGAATGTATATAAATTTAATTTCCCTACTGACAGAACAATTGTTTAAATCTTCACTACGCTAGAGTTATGAAATTGTTGATTGGCAAATAAATAAATTATGAATTTTAGATGTTCATCGTTGTGCTTGTTGGTACTTTTCTGTATCATGATTGGAATACAAATTGTTAGTAAGTAAAGTCTTTCTAATTGTATTATGATACATATACGCAATTGTGCTTTTTTTTTACTAAACTAACAAAGAAATTAATAAACAAAGTATAATTAAGAGAGGACTATCTTTTCAGGCTGCAAAAAATTGCATGAAGACAGAAATATGAACGTTTGTATAAAAGATTGTAATCTCCATTTGAGCTACTTTATCCCCGATGAAACATCTGACTGCCTTCCAGTAGGGTACAAAGTTAAAATATACGAAGGAGCTCGCTTATTAGTTAGCACTCACACGAACACTCCCGATTTCGTGTATTCCGACATTCATTCCAATTTCCGGTACCGTGTACAAGTTGATCCAATATTTATATGTCAGAATTCCTCAACCTTTTTTGGAGTGAGCAATGAAAAATCAGTATCAGGAATTCCAGGTTTATTAAAGACATATTCAGAACTTTGATTTTATTTTTAAAAAATCGTATTTGTTCGATAAATCATGAAATTAAATCAGATCTTATTAGGGATCTTTGGAAAACAGAATTACATGTATATTTATTTCGACAGTTTTAATTCAATTTAATCAGTTTATTCTCTCATACATGTTCCCATTCTGTTTTACTATTTTTGAATTCCTTTCTCTGAAGAAAAAATGGAAAAGAACATAAAGGCAAACGAGTCTGAGAGTTTGACATTGTTGTGTCCAATCAGCGGAGCTTATGAGACTGTTGATGTGGAATGGCAACACTTGGTCGGCCTGAGTGATTTAGTTGTTAGAGAATTTAAATCAAAACAGTTGCATCTTTCGAATCTCGCTTATAAAGACTGGGGAAAATATTCATGCACTGTCAAGTACAAAGAATGTGGCATGACAAATGTGCAAAAATTAACAACTTATATTTCTGTTCTTATTTATGGTAAGCCTATTTATATATGAAAAGAAATTTATTCTCAAAGCTACTTATAGTTAAAAACAACTTATTTTAAATTCATTTCTGTCATCGGAAAGAAAACAAAAACGATAAGTTTAAAAACACCATGAACGTTTTTCTATTTTCTTACAAAAAAATATCAATTTCAAGGGAGGTTTAACAGTGTTTAATATTGTAATAGTTATTTAAATTATTTATCCATTAGGACCTCCGTTTATTTCAAGTTTAGTGAGACATTTTAAGGAAGAGAAAGAAGAAGGTACAGAGTTAATGTTAGGTTTGGTCAGTTTTCCAAACCCGTCTCGACTGATCGAGTTAAAGAACGTTAATGGAATCGTGTTCTTTGCGAAGAATGTTACATATATTGCAGAGCTAGTTTCCTTTGAAGCACATGGGGCAATTGTAAAAGTTCCTGGGTATTCAGCCAAAGTGGACGTTTCTGCGGCATTAGAAAAATGGATCGAAGCAGCAGTTTTGACAATTTTTGTATCGAATAAGATGGGATACAGGTCGAAGGTTATCACAATTAGTGGAGGCAAGGAAATTTTTCACTTTTCCAGATTTTTGCATTGAAAATAAACGTTTTGTTCTTTCTTAGAAGTAATAATTCTTTGTATTACCTAAAAAATGTATAAAATACTGTAGAAGTACTTTTTTTTCCATGTGGTGTTAATTTACGCTATGTACACGGTCACAAATTTTTCGCGGGAATTAGTCCAAGAATACTTAATATAAATGTAAGGCATATAGCGACAGTCTAGGAAATCCGCGTAATTTTCTACACGCGGATTCAACGGAAATTGATATTCCACGGAATTATGACCCCGTGGAAAAAAGTACATCTACAGTATATTTCTAGATTCATTTCATAATTTTTGTTGAAATACTAAAAACATACAAAATGACTTTTCTAGAGACACCATCTTTAGAATCGAGTGACCTATCTGCATGGATTGAGGACTGTTCACTTTACGTGCATGTGACAAAATATACAGGTATTATTGACTGTAAAGTAGTAAAGTTTCGATTACAATTATGCCGGAACACCGATGTATTTATAACAGCTGACGTCAACGGTACAACATATTCTTACGTGGGTATAGATTCTACCTCTCTGTACCATATTGAAGTCACACCAACACTATTTTGCACGAATAAATCTCGCGTATCTGGCGAAACGTTGGAGAAGAACTTGTCGGCAGTGCCAGGTTTGTCTTACCCCTATATAGTGATAATTAAACTATCATTAGGCACTCTATATATGTCTGTTATACTTATAAAATTAATATGCATCATAATAGATACATATATTATCATAGAAAAAAAAATCTTTTGAAGGTGCCTACATAAAACACATCTCTAACCGTCAATCAGAAAACCTGACTATGGTTTGTCCGTTGAATGGAGCATATCAACTTCGTGACGTGACATGGCATCATAAAATGGGGACTGTTGAGACTACTGTGAGAAGTTTTTCATCATGGAATATTAATCTTTATCATATCACATATAAAGATATGGGTGAATATGTCTGCCAGGTAAAATACACATCTTGTGGACAGAATTCTAAAACTACAAAGCAGTTGACAGGGAAGATTTACTTAAGAATCGCTGGTAAGAATTTGAGGGTATTAGTATTAACAGAGAGTGTTTTAAATATAGTAATACTCGTATATAAATGCTATAATTTAATATAAGTATATTCAAAAATCAATGGCTATGTTTTATTATGTGTTTTTGTATCATCATTTTTTCATATTTTTCTGATGGTCTACTGAGAAATTCACAACAAATTTTGACACTATCTTGTGTGGTGAATTCAATTATTTTCGTTGAAGAGTCACGATATTTGGACTAAGTTTTTATCAAATGAAATAGTAAAAAGTCGCTTTAATAAAAAATAAATCTTCAGAGGCTATTGGCCAGAGAAAAAAAAACTCCATTAAATGCTTCCTTTTTGTGTGTACATTTTAATCGGTTCAGATCTTGGTCTCTTGAACAAGGGTAAATGATTAGGTTTTGACAATAACTCCTTCCTTCGAATGAAGACGCATTAACCGCGGTCCCGTGTCGCAGTAGGTGCTTTTACGAAAAAAAAAATTCTTCACTGCCGAGTATGAGATAAATTTGCAGTTCTCGATCGACAAATGGTGGCGTCTCTATAGTAGTGAACAATTTTAGAGAGGGACGATAAACAACATATAAACAAACATTGTAACCACTTTCTTAAGAATGACAGGGAAAAAAATGATCACTTAATTTGTTTGAATCCCCATTAAGTGGATATTTTCATTTTAAGAGTGAGGAAGGTTATTGCAAAATTTTATCAAAAACTTTGAAATCTTTTTTTTAATAAAATAAATTAAACTTAAGTGACTTGGCTGAGTGTAGCTACCCCCTTTAAAAAAATATTTTTTTCTAGGATCTCCAATGCTTACAAATATAAAGACGCACGAAGATACTACCAGAAAAACCCTGGACTTTTTCCTGAATGTTGTTAGTTTTCCGAAACCAGGCAGTCTTATTCAGATTCGGAAAGAAGGCAGTTTTGTTCTCTTTGAAAGGAGTGTCAACTTCGAATTCTTAAATGTTCCCTTATTTCTTTTTGATAAAGTTGTTGAAGTACAGGGTTATAGATCAACTTTTACAGTCACAAATATAACTGACGATTGGTATGGAAGAAACACCATTGTTATTTCAAACAAACTTGGATCTCATGCGCATGCATTCACACTTGACAAAAAGGGCCATAAGAGCAATGAAGGTATGACTTAAAAATTAATCATAATTAAATTGGAACATCTACATTCTTCTTATACTAAAATAGTCATAAACTGAATTACACAGGTGTATACATTAATTTTGAATACTTTTATCATTTTTTTAAATACAGAATCAATTGCTAAACAAATTGTAACAATATCAACGATTGGTGCATCATTTGCCTTTGTGTTTTGCATATTAATGACACTCTGGATCTTAATGAAACGGAAAAGTAAGTACAATTAAACAAAATTTAAATATGAATTGAATTTAAAAAAAGAAATTCCATTGCTGTAATTCTCATTTCTTAACTTTTATTTTGAAAATAACAGGACTAAAGCAGTCCATGAAGAGCAAAGAGTGCGTACACTTTATCACTCCCTTTTTTGTTTAAAGTACATCTGAAGTTAGATGCATGAGAACTGAGATTAAAATTTATGTTTTACCTTTTAAAAGAGTAGGTATTAACGAGAAAAGAGAAATTCAAACACGACCTGACTCCTATGAAGAACCAATAAATTCCCAGGGAATATCTTCCAGAAAAAGCGGTGAGCACTTGAATTAAAAATATGCCTGAATGATGTATTAGTACTAATTTTTTCCTCTCTTTTACATTCCTTTGAAAAATAAAAACAAAAATAATAATCGCAATTTCATCTTAATATACCTTTTGTGGTAATTATTTACACAGGCAATAATTAAAATGAGCGAAAGAAGTCAATAGCAAATTACTAAGCATGTCGAAGTGTGTAATGACAATGTGATAGTCAATGAATTAATTCATTTATGAGCATGGATGCATTAATTTGGAGGGCAGATGTATAGATTTGAGGGGTAAATGTAAGAAATAGTTGTGAGCTTTGTTCTTTGGAAAATATAGTTTAGTAAAAAGTGATCATGTGGCAAATATTATGACTATGAATGTAGTTTCACGACTTATATTACTAGATATATTTTTTATTAACACATTTTTTTCTTTTTTATAAACTTATGATTATTTTTAATTGGCATTTCTGTTTGCAGATTATACATCCCTCGAAACTTACATGGAGATGGAATAGTGAATTTACAGAAAGAAGATTAGGAGAGATTAATGTTTTACATGGTCCTTGCTCCTGATTTGTATGGTTTAGTCGACTATTGAGCTCAAATACTGCTCGTTATCTCTACGAGATTTCATTGGCTGTCATTACTTTTAACACACGCTAAAAAAAAGATTGAAAACAACATTCAGCTTTTAAATAAAATCTGGTCCTTAAAAGACTAAAATATTGATTTGTAACGACATTAAATAAACAGTAACAGTTAAGGTTCATAAACCCTCTGTTCACTCATGTAAAATTTTTCTTTAACTTTTATGATTTTCCAAAGGATATGTATATGCTGAATAAAACACAAACAATTATAGCATAGCTTGCGGAGCAAAATTTGACAAAAAAGGCACTTAAACTTGACAATTTATGAAGGAATAAAAAACATTTGTGTTATCTCTCTTATCTCTCTTATCAGAGTATCAATGCACCTTAAATAAAGAACTACATTTGATGATGAGATAATTATACAAAGAACTAAATAAGAAACATGAAAGTATAAATCAAAGTTGAAATGTTTTTCTGTTCACAATTATAAATGTAGGCCTTGTTTTTCTATGCGTTTCTCTGTAAAGACTGGAGTTTGAGATAATATTTGATGACTACTATTGGATTATTAATGTAAAGACCATTTAATTTTAGCGTATATATAGTTCTAAAAATATTTTTAATCGACTGAACTAACTCACTTTTTTAACATACGGGGGTGTATACTTATGTATAAGTCAAAAAAGGTAGATAATAAGAGAAATATATCTGTTTTTGGAATTTTTTTCCCATTTTCTTTATTGCATAATTATCCTTGCGTTAAAGTATTTCATTTTAAATGTTGAATTCGATGTTGGTGAGATACCTTTTTCTTTAAGGACAGACGAGACTTTCCTTAATAATAGATAAATTTTTCTTAGAGTTTGTCATTGAAGTATTGCTACTTAAACATGTTTGCTCACAAAAAATTGAGGTACCTTACCAGGCATTTCTGCAAGATATCAAAGGTAGTTTTTCTTATATAATCCTTTGGGGAAGAAAAATAATTTTCCAATTTAAAATGAAATAAGTGTTTGGATTTGTTTAAAACGTTTTGAAAATGATTTCGAAATAAGAATATTTTTAAACTTTGGAATAATTTTCATACATTACGAAGATATACAAAACAGATTTTGAGGAACGTCTCGTCTGACCTTAACATGAAAAAATATATGACTTTTGGACATGTTATGATTGCTGTCACAGCGGGAAGTGGAACTAGTTGAGAAAGTAAACAACATTATCAGGTTAAAATTCTACACCACTACAAATCTATATTATTTCCTGTGTTTACGATTTTTGATACACAATTTAATAAAATATTCCGTATTTGTGTTCGTTATAATACAGGTTAGGTTTAAAATTCAAGTACTTTGAGCTTATTTCTATAAAAAGGAGATCAGCAAACATTGGTAAAGAATATGATATGCACTGTTGTATATACTTATTAATCCCCTACCGGTGAAATCGAAGGGGACAATAGGTTTCCTCTGCGTCCGTCCGTCCGTCTAGCCGTCTAAATCGGGTTTGTGCTGCGTTAAATTCCGAAGGTCAACATGGTTAATATGAAGCGAATTTCCACTGCGTCTGTCCGTCCGTCTAGCTGTCCCCATGTCTGTCTGTCAGTCTGTCCTACTTGGTTTTCTGCACTTTTTTTCTAAATGCTTGCAGATATTGAGCTGAATTTTGGTATGTGAATGTATCTTGATGAGTTACAGATCAGGTTTGAATGTCGTTTTGCTTCATTGATTTTTGACAGAATTATGGCATTTTTAATTTTTCATAATGTTTTAAGATCGGGTTTGTGCTGTGCTCAATTCCGAGAATATGAAGAGAGAAAAAGAAGTTGAAAAAATGAGTTGAATTTTCGTTTTTGTGTGGATTATATTTTTTTTAGGTTAAAGGCATGCACAAGCTCAATATTCAAGTACTTTGAGCTTATTTCTATAAAAAGATCAGCAAACATTGGTAAAGAATATGATATGCACTGTTGTATATTTAAAATTATGTGCGGTATGTGTTCGAAAAGTTTTCTTCTGAAGTCACGTGGTTATATAGGGTATAAATAGTAAGGCCATGCGGTAGCACGGCACTCTAAGCTTGCTCGCTAGGATTTAAAGATTGTAAGAAATATGGAGGATAGTAATGCAATGGAGTGTAATGAAGTTGGGCTATACAGTTGGTTTCACAAAGTGGTTATGTATCAGAATTGAATAAAAGCACTAGCGAGCAGCGTTCCTACTTAACATGTGTTGTGTTTTATTCATTTAGCACTTCATTAATTTATATTCGGACGAACGAAGTGAGGGAGAATATAA
>PRKT01000126.1:1102970-1173627 GCA_003671525.1 Saccostrea glomerata
GAAATTCAGGAAATGAAAAAGGACAGCAGACTTTCTTCAGCAGCATCAAACATTCAGCACATAATCAGGAAAGGGAAGAGTGATAGTTCAAATAAAATGTACGACACATATTTTAAAAAGTTCAGGACCTGGTGTTCAGATCATGGTGTTTCTCATTTACCCGCGGCAGTGAGTACGGTAGCCGTATTTCTTAGCAGTCTTGTGCAACAGTCGGTGTCAGAATCAGTGTTATCAACTTATTTTTACAGTATTAAGTGGTTCCATGATTTCAATGTGTGCATTAATCCGTGTGATACAAAAATTCTGCATATGGTTATGGAAGGAGGAAAAAGAATCCTTAGTAAGCCGATTCAGAAGAAGGAACCTATTACGCCCGAAATTTTGGAGCAGATCATAAACAAATACGGTGATGACAGTCGAAAAAATGACTTATTAAGTGTAAGAGTGTGTGCTATGTTTCTGATGGGATTTGCGGGGTTTTTAAGATTTAATGAACTTGCGAATTTAAGAGTTAGAAACATTTCTTTTCATGATTTTTACATGTGTTTACATATTGAAAGCAGCAAAACTGACGTTTATAGACGAGGTAATGATGTTCTCATTGCAAGTACAGGTAATGCTACATGTCCTGTGTTTTGGGCAAAACATTATTTACAGTTAGCTGGAATATCAGGAAAACCAGACGATTTCATTTTTAGATCTGTACGTTATTTCAAATCTGCTAATTGTCACAGGCTTTGTAATATCAACAAGCCTATTTCTTACACCAGGGCACGTGAAATATTACTTGATTCTTTATCGACCATTGGTGTGGATTCAAAGCTGTTTGGTTTACATAGTTTACGTAGCGGTGGCGCTACTTCTGCTGCTTCATGTGGGGTAAATGACAGGTTATTGAAAATACATGGTCGTTGGAAGACAGATTTTTCAAGGGATAATTACATTAAGGATTCTGTTTCAAAGCAGTTAAATGTAACGAAGAATTTACGCATATAAATTTTGTTGTTTGTGTATATGATTATTAAAATTGTTTTTGTGAATCTATATTTGTCCATATATGGTTATAATTGCATTGTAGGAAACCAGCCCAATGATAAATCTCTTTGAATCTCTAAGCACTAGCGAGCAGCGTTCCTACTTAACATGTGTTGTGTTTTATTCATTTAGCCCTTCATTAATTTATATTCGGACGAACGAAATGAGGGAGAATATAATTAAAATTATGTGCGGTATGTGTTCGAAAAGTTTTCTTCTGAAGTCACGTGGTTATATAGGGTATAAATAGTAAGGCCATGCGGTAGCACGGCACTCTAAGCTTGCTCGCTAGGATTTAAAGATTGTAAGAAATATGGATGATAGTAATGCAATAGAGTGTAATGAAGTTGGGCTATACAGTTGGTTTCACAAAGTGGTTATGTATCAGAATTGAATAAAAGCACTAGCGAGCAGCGTTCCTACTTAACATGTGTTGTGTTTTATTCATTTAGCACTTCATTAATTTATATTCGGACGAACGAAATGAGGGAGAATATAAACTTATTAATCCCCTACCGGTGAAACCGGAAGGGACTATAGGTTTCCTCTGCGTCCGTCCGTCCGTCTAGCCGTCTAGATCGGGTTTGTGCTGCGCTAAATTCCGTAGGTCAACATGGTAAATATGAAGCGAGAAAAAGAAGTTGAAAAAATGAGTTGAATTTTCGTCTTTGTGTGGATTATTTTTTTTAGGTTAAAGGCATGCACAAGCTCAAAATTTTAGCATCAAGCAGTTTTACCTTGGTCATAACTTTTGCATGTTATAAAATGACATTCTAAAGAAAAAGGGGAACCCGGTAGGGGACATGTATTGCTTATGCAATACTTTCAGAATGCTTGTTGCAAATGCCTTGTAAAATGAGAATTCATTTTGTGATTGAATCATAAACTAGATAGTGTTTCCTGATTCATTCTTGTGTTGCTACATGTTTCCGCACCATACGAGTAATTAAGGTCTCCATGATTTGATTATTGACACAAGATGAACTTAACACTTAATTTAGGCTTGCTTAGATTTGCGGAAATTCTCAACAAAGATAAAAAAGGTTCTAAAACAATTTATGATACATACATGTCTCTGTGTTTATATACTTCACCAAAGTGTGAATAAAAAGGGCTAAAGAACTGCAGTTACACCAGGAGTTTAATTGGAAATTGATTCATAAAAATATAATTCAATAACAAAAGACACAAGGCTTTTATGGTTTAATTTCAGAATTAAACATAGGATTCTTGGTACAGATAAGTACTTATTTTTGTCTAAAATTAGAGAAAATGAGCTATGTTCTCTATGTCAGCAAGATGTTGAATCAATTACACATATTTTTTTTATTGTCCCAAAGTAAATTCAATTTGGTATCTTTAAGAAGAATGGATATTTGAAAAAAACTGGAAAAATAATAATATTCGATGTAAGTACAG
Organism: Saccostrea glomerata; assembly: GCA_003671525.1. Taxonomy (NCBI): domain Eukaryota; kingdom Metazoa; phylum Mollusca; class Bivalvia; order Ostreida; family Ostreidae; genus Saccostrea; species Saccostrea glomerata. The sequence continues at coordinate 1,105,425 of PRKT01000126.1, forward strand.
TTATACTTGGTTCTTCAACAGAAGACACAGCTATCAATCTTATATTGGAACCACATATTTGAAAACATAAACATCTAGATATAATGTCATCTATTTTATCAAATTTATGTCATGTGTGTATACATATTTTTTGTTTATTCATGATACTCCAAAACACTAAATTTTTAACTCTCCCAGCCTTCGTGTGTCTGTGTAAGTGTATATATGTTTGTGTTTAAAGTCAATTAAAAAAAATACTACATATAGAAGCTAACGATTTTATTACATACATGTATATATGAGTTGCCTTAAAGCACCCTTAAACTACTGGTATCTTTAAGTCATTTATACACCCTGGTAATCAACTATTAAACAACTTCTCTTTGGTAAAATAGATTAAAATCAGCTTAAATATGGATTATAGGTGCTTAAGGTTGCTTACAGGTAATCTTTAAGCTGTCGTAAAGAAATTGAAATGTGTATTGTTTGAAGGGACTTTGAACATGGACGAAGTTTGTTACATGTATATCTAGCTCTATATATTTCATTAAATGTATTAATTTTTATTATTAATTTGTTTTTCTTTTTATAGTAATTATCTATAGTTTTTTCTAATTTAAACGTCCTCACGAATTTTATTTTTTAAATAAATTCAACTGATTGTATTTCTTTAAAAGAACTAACAAAACTTGCGTATTTTAGAATTTTAAATATAATGTGTTTTATTGAAACATAAAAATACATATATTTTTTTTCTTTATAAAAAAAAATTAATAAAATTATAGTGAAATATAACTGTAACGCCTGCTGGTAACAACTTTTTATCCTGACATAAAAGAAATGTTTTTTAATATATGAATTTAATATGCATGACACTACATATCATTTTAAAATATATCTCATTTATTTTAATCAAATGTTGTGATGATGAATAATTGCCTTTTCTATTCACTTGGTCAATTTTCTTCGTTACATGAGTGAACATAAATTTAACTTTGGAAGAAGGATATGGAGATAACGAACAGTATTCAATCTCAAAGTCCATAAAACAATACAAAATAAGAGCAGAGCAAACACGGGCCTCCGAAACATCAGAGGTGGGATCTGGATCGAGTTGCTCAGAACACTGGTTAAGCTTAACCACTGGTTAAATCTCTTATCCAATGGTTACTTTTAACCATTGGTTAAAATCTGTTGCTCAAAATTTATCCACCGGTTAACTTTGCTATCCAGTGGTTAAATATTGGCTAAAGTTAGCCATTCCACAGAGGTGGGTTAAGTCTCTTAACCAGTGGATAAATATGACTAAAAATTATGATTTGTTGTAAATTTTGGGAGATAACATAGGAAAAAAAGGCTTATAGATATTGTAACCAAGAATTTAATGTTGATGAATATTTAAAAAGACATATGCAGTAATATAAAGTCAAGTTGACATGGTTTTGTAGCAATATTAGGCAGGAATAACATCACAGTCAGGAATATGATAGGTTTTTATGTCTTCATCGTCAGCAGGAATGTTTTAAATGGGTTCTTTCAAGGATTAATCTGTTGGCATTACAAAGGATCTTATCAAGCGGCCTTCCCTTGCTGAAAAATAAATGATTATTATAGGTATATTTTATATAACAATTATAAATGAATAAATTTGTTGGTCATTTGCATGATATAGGTCTATTAATGGATATAAATAAATTGTTACTTTGGTTAACATACATCAATATTTAAAATCGCATTGAGAATTGACATCCCCCCTCCCTCCCCCCTCCAACCAACACACATACATACACACACGCACCCTCCTCTAGTTCCTCTACCCCCCACCCTTTTTTTTTTTTTAAAAATATCTTGTATTATTTATTTGTTTTTGTATTTCAAAATAATATTAGTTATCATTTCCTTGACGATATTTTTTATCTGCCTATTTTATTAAACTACTTTTCTTGTTGACTGCTGCATTAAATAAAATGCCTACCATTTCCTTTGATTTTATTATCATTTTGGCATGGTCTCGTGAGATACAGTGAATTAAAATATTTATTCAAAATAAATCTAGCATTAAATTTTTAATATCTATCCATAGGCATCGGGATTTCTTTCTTTTTTTTGTTGTTGCAAAGATAGACTTTATAAAGGCATTGAACAAATTGGGGTTACCTTTTTTGGTTAGTTTAGCCCCCCCCCCCTCCACCCCAACCCACATTCAATTAGCCACTCCACTTTCAAAATGCTTCCGATGCAAATGCTATTGATATCCACATACAGTTTTTTTGGTCTAATTTCTACATATATTGATGCTAATATTAAAAGGTTATGTATTTATAGAATACACTTGGGATAGTGCATTTTTAGTTACACCGCAAAATTTAATTGTACGGAGCGAAATGCATTAGTGACGAACTCGCTATATCTACTTGTATATTCGACAATGACCTTTCGGTAATAAAAAAAAATGCTACCCACTTTCAGACAGTGTTAGTACATTGTAATGCAGGATTGCATAAATGTGCTGAAAGTTATTTCTTGTTTGGAAATATTTGACAAACCACTGAACTGAGATCTTTCTGTCAAGGTATGTATAAAAGCAATAATTCAACAAGTGCGAATTTCCTCGAATAATAGCAGACGACGTTTACATCGCGTAAACAGTAAAGGTGTCCTGACTTCAATAAGTTTTTATTTAAGTATGAAACAATACAAATTGATGTATTTGCCTCGTAAGTATAGCCAAGTCTTTAGTAGCTGGTATTGTCTTTAAAATATTTTCTGTATCTAATGTTTAACAGTTTAACGAGCATCTAGGTTTCTGCAATCATTCTAAACACACTTCCAATCCATCTTACCTGTGGTGCTAATCCTATGGCAATTCCAGTCTATGTGTTTACATTATTACTGCATCCTCCACTTGAATTTTAAGCAAAGCATAATCCTAGCTGACTTGTGCATTCCTCACTTTTTGTGACTAAAATGTTTGTTTAGTTTTGATAACTGTTACATCTCGGTATTTTCCACTTCTCCACATACGGTTGTAATGTTAAAACGTCTCACTATTTACTTATTTGATATTTACCATGGTAGCCATTTTTTTTTGGTTGGCAACTGGACAAGTGTAATGCATTGTGGGATACTAACCAGTGGTTAAATCACTTAACCTGTGGTTAGTTAACCAGAGGCTAATTTTATTTTGAGCAACAAATGTTTGACCAGTGGTTAGTTACCCAGTGGATATAGAATTTAACCAACGGCTAACTTATCCAGTGGTCAATTTTAACCAGTGTTTTGAGCAACTCAGTCCAGGTGCCATGGAGGAGTAAGTATCCCCTGTTGACCGGTCACATCCGCCGTGTGCTCCTTGTCATGATCAGGAAATAACGCAAAAAGTCGTCGTCAATCCAGTGTATAAATAATGGACTAACAAAAAGAATGAAATATGTCAGTCGGCATTTGCCTCAATGATAAATTGTATTTGCTGACAAGGTCATTGTTTCGATCATAGAACTTACGAAATGATGTCTTTAAACGAGACGGCTGATATTCTTGTTTCATCAACTTGCTTGTCGATAATTTACCTCGTTTTAGAAATTGTTCATACGTAGAGTAAGCTCTTGCGTATCGAATCAACTGAGATATATACACTCCGTATTCAGGTGAAAAAGGTATATTGCTGCTTTAGTAAGGGAAGTTGACGATAGAAAAGTTAAAGTCATCACGTTTTTCATATAGCTAGGTTGTTAGATTACCATAAATGTCTTTTTCAAGTAAAATATCCAAGTATGAAACAGATGTGTCAGACTGTGTGGTATCTTTTATCTCAAGCTCACCAGAATATATCGTAACGTAGGAATGGAAATCACCATTGTTAATTGACAATACGTCGTCAATATATTTAATGTCGAGTTGAAGGCCACAAAAAGTAAACCTTGATTTATACCTCCCATCTTATTTGTTCCATATTGCTGAAACCGTAGGAGACTAAAGGTTTCCCCTGAGTCTGTCCGTCCTTCTCTCTGTCCGTCTGTCCCTCTATCTGTCAGTCAATCTGTCCCACTTTTTTTCTAAATGTTTGCAGATATTGACAGAGCTTCTTTCTGTAACTGGATGTATCTTCATGCTGTACAGATCAAGTTTGAATTTCATTACAATTCTATGATTTTTGACAAAATTAAAACCTTTTCAATTTTTCAGGGTTTTTTCAATTTTTTTACTAAATGCTTGAGTTGATTTTTTTGGTAAATAACTTTATCTTTATGAGTTAAAAAAAGATTGTATTTCATGCCATTTTCAATTTTTTAACACGAACAGATTACACTTGCCGTTAGGGGATTAGTATTGCTAGAATGCAATACTCTCAGAATGCTTGTTACATTTGAATCTAATAATTTTATTATCTTTATTGTCAATGACGTCGCCCGCGTGGCACAGTGGTTAGAGCGTCTACTCTAGAGTCGCGAAGTAAGGAGTTGATCCTAACATCGTGAGTTCGAAAACCACTGTGGGACGTGGAGACAGGTCCTTCAGATGAGACTATATAAACCGAGGTCCCGTGTCGCATAGGTGCTGGCACGAAAAAGATCACTCCCTGCTCAATAGCCCCAAGTGCCAAGGATAGGACAAAAATTTTGCAGCTCTCCACCGGCAGTGATGGCGTCTCCATATCAGTTGAATATAGAACAGAGAGTCAATTAGCCTTTAGAGCTGCCTTTAAACAAGAGACTTTAAGACACAATTAAACAATCGAAAATCTGCTAGTTAAAAAAGTACTACATGTATTATAAATGCCGGACTCAAACATTTTTTACTTTAACTCACGTTAACGATAACTCTGGGTCAACCTCTTAAAAAAGAATGAGAAAGATGTTCGGTGGCTGACTATATCTTACGAAAAGGAATGGATGAAAAACGGTAATCCTTTATTTCTATCGTAAAATAATCAAAATTAATGTTTCGAAACGTATTTGATGAACAGAAATCCTTACATTTCATAATAAATCTTTTAATTTAATTTAAAAAAATTAAATTATAAAATAGGAAATTCCCAGTAGAAATGTTCAAAAGTAAAACCATGTCATTTGTAAGTTTGTGTCCATTGATGTTATCAGAAACATATGGAGATAACGAACAGTATTCAAGATCAAAAATCCATTAAACGATAAAAAATAGGAGCAGAGCAAACAGGGATCTCAAAAACATCAGAAGTGGGATCAGGTGCCATGAAACAGTTAGCATTCCCCTGCCGACCGGTCACATCCGCCGTGTGCTCCTTGTCATGATCGGAACATAACGGAAAAATCCGTCGTCAATCCAGTGTATAAATAATGGACTAACAATAAGTATGAAAAACGTCAGTCAGCATTTGTTGACGAAAGAAAAGTTAAAGTCATTACGTAAACTTTATCATAGAGCTTGGTTGTTAGAGTTGGAAGATTACATTCAAGTATTTTTCAACTCAAATATCCAATATGAAACAGATGTGTCAGAATATGTGGTATTGTTATCTCAAACTCATCAGAATATATCGTATCGACATAAAAATGGAAATTACAATTTTTATTTTTGGCATTACGTCGAAGATATATTTAAATGTCGAGTTGAAAGCCACAACAAGTGTTTTCTTCGTTTAACACATAAGATTTTGCACAAATTTTGCTTCATATAAATACAAAAATAGGTCTACTCATAACGGGGCGCAATTCGTACCCATGGAAATTTCAATTATTTATATAGAGGAAAATAAAACAAACATGATTTTATACACGTTTATTTTAATATTGGCGATTGTTGGTCGTGGCATATTTTAAAGCAGCAAGGGGTCGCCAAGCGTAAAGGGCGATCCCAAATAATTACAACAAGCAGCAGCAGCAAGCAATATGATAGCAAAATATTACATGTACATGTACTTATAATAAGCATAATAATGGCCGTTCCGGGTATACCGCGAACGGTAATTAACCTTACAATTAAATTCTATGCACATGTACTTTAAATTAACTTTACAAGTTTACATGTAAAACTATGTAGTTATCGTTCCGGGTTATCAAACCGCGAACGTTACTAAAGATATTTTAGCAAGCAAAGCACTGTCCATGAAATTTGTTGGAAGCAGTACACATTTTTCACAGCAATTGAGTTTGTTTCAAGCAAACAAAGCAGACCAATTCATGAATTTGTTGAAAGCAGCACACATTTTCACAGTAAATGAGTTTGTTTTAAGCAGCAGCAGCACAATGAATTATAGCATCAGTTGAATGGCTCGGCGCAAACTGAATCTTGGGATGACAAGGGGATAAACAAATCGTGATTCAATGGAATGTCATCAAGAACTCTTCGAGCGAGGCTAAACACGCAATCAAAATTACAGCATACAAGGTCAGGTCCAAGGAATGCCACGACAAAGATCTTCCAAGTGAAGTCCATGTTCAAGTCAATCCTGAAATGATAGAGAAAACCCCAACAGCAGACAAAGACTTCTTAAATTATTTAATATCAAGATGTATATTCTCCCATAACTCTAAAATATGGGTGGAATGGGTTGGGATTTAAGAAACAATCGTGATTGAAAGCATATTTTTGGAAAATTCTGTCTGCTACAAAATTCGTGTACCTTTCGTTTTTAGGATCCAGGGCAAAGAGGAGGAATTTGAGATATCCCGAACCCGATCTAATTTATAGCTAACCCAACTCAAATAGCAGCAACAAAGTTTTCCTCATAAAATAAAGGCAGCTATTAATTTACGAGTTAAAAACTGATTAGACATGTACGAGGGTTGTCCGGTAAAATCGTAGACAAAGCCATTTTTATCGAAAAATAATGGGCGCACTGAGCTAAAATTTTCAGTAAATGTTTATCTATCATATTTAGGTGCATCATTTTTTTTTGTGGATAAAATATAGACAAAAATAAAGATATTTTTAAGCTTGAATGTACGTAGGGTACGGCCTTAAGGCGCAGGACAAAAAGCCAAGGTTTTATTAGAGGATACATGCGTAATAATTCAAAATAAAAGTTTGAAATAGATTTAGATTGGGATAAAAATTATGCTATTCGATTCCATAATCTATCTTGTCTTCTTAAAAAAATCAAGGCATTTGGTTAATTTTTGACAGTTTCCCGAGCATTTGAAATGGGAAAGTGGTAATCACAACACACGACAAATGCCGACGTTTGATGACGTTACGGCGCACCGGAGAACAGTTCTGTTCTATTAAGATGTAATATTGACACCTTAAGAGACTTTGAATAAATACAGAAGAAGAAAAAAATATAAAAACATCACCAGATTTTTAATATACAAATGAAATGGGAGTTTCCTTAGCGAAGTCTTTTTTGATCGAGTCCAAAGGTAGTCAAAACATACGGACAAACTGTATTGTAATAGCGAAAGACACAGTCACTGTCCACATTCGATAGAATATACAAGTATATATATCGATAGTGCTATTTATAGTTGAATGATGGTGAGAATTTCGTCCGTAACTTACTAATAAATCTTCAGAAGATCGTATCAATCGCAACTTCTCGGACCTTTCCGACTAGCGGAAAAACGACCTCGAATGTATATGGTAGACGCCATGACAACCCTCTTTTTTCATGATCTTGGAAATAAACGCATGGAGACCTTTTATCTGTAGAATATGGAGTTTAACTTTATTCAATGTAATGATATTACCTAAAATATACTATAGAAGGGACTTCTAACTCCGTCTATCCTACATTTGACTAAACAGGAAATGTATAAATTTTTAACATCCGGCGATCTTAATACATTCGAGGTTTTTTTTCCGACCTCTAACGGAAAGACCCGAGATGATGCGATTGAAGATCGTATGTGTGTGCCATATATTTATGGAGACTCAAGTATGTGTATCAATGATTTTCCTAAAATATAGAGGGACTAATCCAACTTTATTTTATCAAAGATGAAATGTAACGCTATTTTAGACACTTTGACGTTATCATCCGTGCGCCATAAGGCGATACAATGCATAACATAAAATCTGTTTATTTATGCATATATCTATTTTAAATTTGCTATGTTAATTCATAAAATATGTACTAAATAGTGGTAAAATTTTCAGAATGTAGTGATGATTATTTTTCTCACTAGACAACTTGTCCACGATTTTACCGGACAACCCTCGTATATGTACAAGAACGTGTGCCTTTGCTCTTATCCTCAGATGTTACATTTATAAAACATTAATACCGAATAGTAAGAATTTTATGCAGTTTCATATGATTGAGCTGAATTTTTATTTTTAATAAAAATTAAAATTTTAATAAAAAAAAAAACCAAACCAAACAAAAAAACCAAACTGTGTAGTCCTTTTAAGAAACGTATATTGTTTTATTTTTTGTTTTGAATGGATTTAGAATTTTTTGTAAGTTGGGGTTATCCGTATGTGCAAGAAAAAAAATATCTGTTACCTGTCGTTAGGGTTATCCGTACGTGCAAGAAAAAAATATCTATTACCTGTCGTCACATGTTTTATACATGTACAATGTACATGCATTAAGCTTTTTATCTCCTCTCAAAAGAGTTAGAGGAAAACTGAATCCTGTGTATGTTTGGGTTACATGTGTGTCCTGTGCAAAAATGAATTGAGGTAATTTGCATCGGTATCAATTTCGAATGCCTTGATTCCTTGGTGCTTAGATATGCTCTTTGTGAAGGATTGTTCCGCTTTGCTATGCACTTGTTGCTTGTCCTTAAATCGTTTAAACGAAATAATTTTGACTAGTTAATGTTGAACATCACTCGTAGATAAGAACACATTTCATTTTTTTTTTATCTCCGATAATACCGGTAGCAATAGAACTTCTTTTCGCTACAGATGTAGACTGAAAAGCGATGCACACTTGACCGTGACCAAAGGAACGGCTTACAAAGGGACTCGATATGATACGTCAAAAATAATGAGGACAACTTGCCTTTTTGAATTGCATTGAGCTTTAACATGAAGTATAAGAAGTTTGTTTATTATCGTTTGAAATTCATAAAATTATCATACCTGTTAAGTGTGCATATCACATTATAGAACTTCCGTCATCTAAAACATTTCCTCGTAGTTTTTTTTTCTTTAGCTGAATAGAGGAATAAATTATAAAGTCACTATCGATTCTGTTCTACCTACTTAACACATAAAGTTGGCAAGTTTTAATGGTGAAAGCAATATGTTGTTTCAAACATGGAAAGCGAAAAGTTTATTTTTTAAAATTATATCACTATATCTACTAGTTGATCGTAAGTATATATACTAGTAACACAGAAGAAAATAATTGCAATTAAGAAAGTTCAATGCCAATTTAACTAAGTAAATTATTTTTCCTAGTTTCAGATTCCCTGAATTCTACAAGCGGTAAGGATGTTCACATGTGGATTCATAACTGTACACTTTATGTCAGCTGGAGCGCAGAAAATGAAGCAAATGGATGTGATTTGGATACGTATCTCTTCAAACTATTTCAGAATGATACAGAAAAAAGAACAGGTGATACAGCATCCTTGATGTATACCAATGATGCAATCTCTTCCAATTCTGTGTATCGAGTGGAAATCACGAGCAAAATTACCTGTAATGGCAATCATTCTGACAAAGGGACAAGGAATAAAAGTATCTCAACATTCCCAGGTATTTATAATCTCTACCGTTAACTTTTATGTTTATATTGGTTTTGAAGTCGGTTATGCTTTAAATTGAAGATGGAAGTATTCATAGGGTATCACTGTAAAGTGCATGTATCTTCGTTTAAGCCCTGGTAATTGCATCCTAAAGAATGAATTGAAATACTAAAGAAAACAAGAAACAAACAAACAAACATAATATGTATCAAAAGTCTTCTGGAAAACAAATGCTAATTACGTATACTATTATCACACAGCATATTTTAAAGATACGAAATATAAACTAGTATATATATAAACATTATAATATTTATTTTAAATGACTTACAACCTACTCAGTATTTTTTTTATATTTCCATTTCCAATTGTTTTCCCTATGATAAACACAACAAAAGTGAACCTTGTTAATTTCTCCGTGATTCCTGTGGCATGTAAATTTCTCTATATTGAAATACTTCTGAAAGGTCAAATGTCAACCTGCATGTATACGTATGCTATATGACTGGCCTATAAATACATTGAAGAAAAAATAGATGCTTTGTTTAACTGTTTACTAGTAATTAGATATGATATATATATATATATATATCTGAACCACGTGGAGAAATCGGCATCGGCGCATAGTTCTGTACATGTACTTCATCATCTGATACAGACATCGTCCCTCAGTCATTACCATCGGACTTATTAAGCAACTCTACTTCCTTTGTTATTTTAACATTCACACTAATCATGCTAATCTGTTTCCTGACCATGCTGACCAACACCCGTTTCATCAACTGCAACATTGCATTCAATATGGCGGCGGAGAAGTTAAGTCTCCTAGGGCCTGTTCGAGCTTCCGACAACCTAAATCTAGGTCACATATAAAATTAAAGTTAACAAGATTGCTTTGATCATAATTTAAAATTCTTTTAATGTTTATTCTATAAATGTTCATGTCTGGCCACAGTAACTAAATAATTATTAAATTTGGTTCGTGTTTTATGGGACTATTTTTTTAATAGTAAAATTTGACGTCATGGGGCGGGGCTATGGAAAATAACATGGAATACATGTACCTCGTGTATTTCAAATCTACTAAATTAGACGGTATTCCGATTTATTTTAAGTTTGTTTTTTAGAGTAAAAATGGAAATACAAGGAATCACTGTCTAGTTAGGAGGCTATGCCAGGGCATCAACAATAGTGGAAAACATGGGATCATTTGCATAACGGGCGAAGCCCGTCATACTGACAGTGATTCCTTAATTGATCTTTCGAATGAACACGATATGAACCAAAATATGATATAAAGGAGAGGAAAAAATCTCAACAATAAAATGATTAATTTATCCTTTAGAAATGAAAACAAAGAATATCACCAAAAGAGTATCAGAAAATACTGTATTAGCGTGTCCTCTTAAGGGAGCTTACCAGCCGTTGCGTTTTGAATGGCAGCACAGGATCGGAACAAATGAAACTATTATGAGAAACTTTACTACGTCACAAGTCAGCCTCAGAAACGTATCCTACCGAGACATGGGGATGTATGACTGTACGGTACATTACAAGCTCTGTGGAAAGTCAAACGATTCGATGACGTCAAGAAGTTCTATGAGTTCCATTGTCTTCGACGTTACAGGTAAAAACAACTGAAATTTTTTTTTCGTGTTATGTTGGTTTCAAGAGGTCTACTAAGATCCGGATATCTCAGAGATATTTTGGTGAACAACGATCTCCTTATAGTATCTTAAATTCATAAGACATAGAACTTCCAAATTGGTTATACTCAAACTTCAAATCTTAGAAAGAAGCTGGAAAGACGAAATGGTTTTCAATCTATCCAAATTTGGCATTCTCTGATAAAAGTTTTTTATTTTTACAAAGTTCATGCGCTTGTAAGAATAGTCTGTCATATACAAATTTATCAGATTTGAAAGAAAATGAAGATAGCAAACTAATCAATTTTCGATATTTTACAGGTCCACCATTTATAGATACTTCTACAGAAACTCTTAGTATTCTTCCAGGAGAAAACATAACAGTACCGTTACAAATAATATCATTTCCAGCACCTTATGAACAAGTAACTATCAAAAGCCAAGGCAACAATTATGTTAATTACACAGTAAATTTCCAAACTACAGTAGTGCCACTGAAAGCCTATGGAAAGACCATTGATGTTGAGGGATATGTGATGGGCTTAACAATGCTGAATGTTTCAGAAATGTGGTTTGGAACAAATACAATTACCGTGTCTAATAGCCTTGGGCATCATTCGATCAGTTTTAAAATTCAGCGTCCGGATGCAGAGAACCATATCTATAACTTCATAGGTAAATTACATTGCAAAAATGAACGATGTATATGGTGCCCAAATTTAATATAAAATTCACTTCGATTTAATTCTTTTTATGACTCAGGGATACCTGAAATCAATACAAACTCAAGTTTCAAGTCTTACATGTAGCATACAAAACAAAAATTTCAGCACTGTCTGCAAAAGGAGGTTGTAAGAAAACTGAATTGCTAAACTTCGGGGTGTTGACGCAGGTGGAAAATCTTTGTTACATAGTGCCATTGTGCACTTTATTTTACTTTTTGATCAGACACATATTTTGGGATTCTCAGAGCAAAACATTGACATGACCATAAGCAAAACATTGACACGACCATTATTTCTGTTGCAGTAATATTAAAGGATATCTATCCCTTATCCGCAACTCCACCTATATACCACTGAAGAAAATTTAATGGTACAGATTCTTTGTTACATAATGCCATTAAGCATCTTCTATTTTACTTTTTGATTTGACACGTATTTCAGGTTCCCCAAAGCAAAATATGGTCTTTGCTATCATAACCAAATAGTAGGCGGGATATAGTGAGCTCATTGCTTACAATACCTCTAGTTGTTAAATGGGCTTTTGAGCATGAATAATATTCGTTATCTCCATAAATGTAATGGTTAGCATTTATGCTATAGATTTTATCGCAAAAGGGTGGAATGCAATAATAATAGATTTAACACTGCAAGAGTTATTCCTAGCAAAGCACTTCATACATTTGTACAAACTATCCTGAATATTATAAATCTCCCTTCTTTAGAGCAGGCCTGGGAGCCATAAAACTTAGACGAGTCTCACTTTTCCATCATTAATTCCTTGGAAAAAGTGAGACTGAGATCAAAATAAAATGTATATAGTGATCGGGATGTCAGTCCGTCCTTCTGTCTAGCTGTGCGTCTAGCTGTATTTTCGTCCTTCCGTCTATTACGCTAAGGAATACGCGTCCGCAACTCCTCCTATGTCACTGAATGAAATATGAGACTTTCACAGAATTTTTGTTACATAATGTAAATCACTTTTTATTCGCGAGAACTTTGTTTTCGCTTAATTAATCGAGACAGTGTACTCGCGAAAATTTTATTCTCGCGTATAATAGTATTCCTTAGAATTATATAGAGCAATAACCACAATTCGTTAAAATTTTGTCTCGCTTATCAAGAATCAATGCCTTTCTCGCGAAAATAAGGTGTCCCGAAGATTAAGTGATTTACAGTAGTGCAATTGTGTACCTCCTTTTTATTTTTTGATCGGACGCATATTTCGGGGTTCCCATAGCGAACCATTGACCTGCCATTCTTTCTATAATATTGAAAGGTACCCATCTCTTATCCGCAACTCATCCTATACCACTGAATAAAATATCATGATACTTTCAGATTTTTGTTACATAATGTCATTGTGCATCTCCTATTTTACTTTTTAATCTGACACTAATTTCGGGTTTCCAAGAGAAAATCATGGACTTTGCCATTATCATCATATGGGAGGCGGGGTATCATTTAGTGAGCTCAGCTAGTGCTCACAGAACCTCTAGTGTTTTTTTTTTTTAAATTGTCATAAGCTGATTCGGGGAATATAATTTAGTTATATGTTTATGTTACCTTTGTCTGTTTTGTTCTGAAACTTCCAAAATTATCAAAAATTTAAATTTTGAGGTGTAACTGCTTGGCAAGCATTTTTTTGTGTTTATGAAAATACGTAGGCTACGATTAAACGATTATATTTTATTTCAACCAATTAATATACTCAATTCTATACATTATAACGAAAATAGTAACAGTATTGCAATTTAAACATAACAAGATCAATTCAGTCCCAGGGAAAATGTTTTTTTGTATATTTCAGTTAGAGTACTGAAGGAAAATATGTATCTCTTGGCTGGAATTGGAGGAGGGATTCTTGTTTTATTCATCATTGTCATTGTATTGGTAGTTACTTGCAAGAAGAAAAGTAAGCTGGAAATATTTTTTATTATTTTTAAAGACTATAATATGATTAACATTTGTATTGTGTATTAAAAGATATATATACAAGTGCTTAATGTATTTTTAGAAGGAAAAACCCTTTCATTAAACGACAATACGTGAGTATTTAAAAAAAAAAACATTTTTGTAGTAAGAAAATCAATGAATGGTTGTATCCCTCTCAAAAACCTATTAACCTATAAACGTTAATAGGTTTGTTTATGAAAAATCAGATGAAAAAAAGTAAAAGTAATGGCCACCAAATAAGGAAGCTTCCTTGTAGAATAAGTTGTGTTTTGCATTTCATTTAAGAATTAGACATCACTATCTATGTGCCATACTTTTTTGACCCATGCATGGAACTTATGATTCAGGCGTGGAGAGTTCATTTTTGTGTCATCACTTTCTACGGCAATCAAGCAAGAGTAATAATACGTGACTACTTGATATAATTTCTACACGAGCAAAAAGTTTTACAAATGTTGGTTTTAAAATATTTATTTTAGGGCGTTCTAGAGCATGCTCTACGTATGTACAATTTTTTAAAAGGAGGTAAATTATAGACAAACAAGTTGATGAAACAAGAATATCAACAGTCTCGCTCAAAATCATCATTTCATAAGTTCTATGGTCGAAACAATGACTTTGTATGCAAAACAGTTTATCACTAAGTCAAATGCTGCCGGAAGAATTTCATAATTAATTGTTAGTACATTATTTATACATTGAATTGATGTTTTTTTCTTGATCACAAGGATCAGACGGCGGTCCTGACCAGTCGGCAGAGGATGCTCACTCCTCCATGGCATCTGATCCCACCTCAGATAATTCGGAACTCCGTCTTTGCTAGATGCTTCTATTTTACATACATTGTTTAATAATACTTTTTAGCTTGAATACTGTTCTTGCCAGATATGTTTCAAATTTTTTTTATTTAGTTACGAAAACAAACAATCTGGTGAATCAAAAAGTGAACGCTTATATTCAAGACCCTTTTCGTTTATCAGGAAGAAAAAAGAACAAGGTACGTATTGAAGCTCTGAACATTTCATATAAAAAAAATATAATCATTATGTTGATATTGATGTTGATGATCTGATCCTGTCTAAAATGTGAAGTTGGGGGTATTAATACTTAAAACGGAAGTACGACGGAACATGGAGGTAGCCCATTCTACTATGATATTTGTTTCGATTATCGTGGTTTGTCTGTGCTGTCGGATTAATGATTAAGTGAAAATTAAGTCTGATTTCTTTTTATCCTTTTCTTTGAATTTTTTCCAGTCATATTGAGTACTGGTATAAGGATATATTCTTCTCGAATTATGTAGTTTATTTTAATGTTTGTAATTAACCTACTAGATTTAACTCAAGACGGTTTTGTATAACGTACGATAAAGTTGTATTTGATGCGTAGAGTGAAGATATTCACATCGAAAAGAAATATTTGAATGTTACGTGTACTTATCGGAAAAGGGAAAAGAAATCCTTTGATATCTGTATTCAGTAAATGATGATGCGAATAAAGTTTACTACCAAGACAATGTGATTAAACAGATCAGTCGTCTTACTGCAAAGAGAGAAGGTTTGATTGCTTTTTTTAACTTACATTTCACATAAATGGAGAGTAAAAAAGATAGTAACACTAGACGATATATGATATTAAATACTTTATTGAAGAAACCTCAGTAACTTTTTATTTGTAATCCACATCACAGTACACTTAAATGTTCATCAACCTGTTAACAGGTGTGATTAATGCAAAAGTTTCAACACAGTAAATAATAAAACTAAAGTTTGTCTTCCTTATTTACAGGTAAGCGGAGGTTGCCAAGGGCACTGATTTTAATTGTGCAACTATATACCTGTTTTTATGTTCACTGTGAATTGTTACTGGATGTTTAATACATTTAATTTTTATTGGCATGGAAAAGGGCTACACGCTTTTGTTTACCAAAAGAATATAATGCATAATGGAGGTGAAAGAGTGAAAATAACAAGATAAATGCAATGCAAGGAACATTTTCTGTCAATTACTTCAACATGAGGAAAATTAGCACTGAAAATCACTCGTTAAAGTATCAATCAAACTATCATTGGTATTGCCAACAAGGAGACATAGAATTAACTGCACCGAGTCCATAAGGATTTAATTAGCTACATTCAATTTAACATGTTGCATTTTGACCTGGATTAGTTATTAATTCACAAATTTGTATCTTACTTACAACTGTTCAGAAAAGTTTATTTTTAATTTTTGCATGTAAAAAATATAAATGGAAAAGAGTTGTAACATTCTAGAATACACTCCTACGTCCTGTAGCAACATCTTTCGCTCGCATAGATGTATTTGAATCAGTGCTTATAAAAATGGTCCGGGAACATGAAATTTAAGTTTCTAATCTTAAAATGGAAATTCTTATACCGGTATCAATCATATAAAAAGTTTTAAAGAGAGGGATAAATAAGAAACTTTACTTCTATATAACGAAAACTTCCATAAACAAAGTTCCTTATATAAGCAGGTTATGCTGTATTAGTTTTATGTTTATAAGTAAGTTAGTATTCGATAGCTTAAAGAAATAACGAAATCATCAAAACGTGCACATAAGGATGAGCATTTATAGTGAAAAATGAAAGGTTTACGTACTTTCAGGGTGTTGACAAAAATCAGTGAACGTCTTGCAAATCAAGAAGAATTCACTTAAAAAATTGATCTTGGAACAAGTAATTAAATACCCTCTACCATTTTTATTTTTTTAAATTTACTAAGTACAAATATTGTTATGTTCATTAAACGAATTTAGGGATCCCAATTGAACATTGTGCATAAAATACTCTCTGAGCAGGATATATTGATATGAAATATTCGTAACATGACCGGTGTTTATGTTTTTGATAATAAAGACTAAAATAAACGACATTTTCGTTGTTGTTATGTGAAGAAATGACGTTGAATATTTTTAATTTTAATATTATTGATATTTTAAAAAATGTTGAATTAATCAAAGAATAAAAATTCCTTTGTGCTAACTTAGTTAAAGATCAATTTAGTCCTTTTTTTAAATTTAAAGTTCACTTTCTTGATGTGCACGGTAAGTTAAACCGGGGAAAAAGATCTTTAAAATGCAAGCATCATTTAGACAGCTCTGCTCATTTCTCAGCTATGATAGTCCACAAAAATATCCCTTCTCTATAGTAAAAAGTAAGCTTTTTCCTTGAAGTAAATATATCTTCAGTAGTTCCATGAAGAATTCCACACCGAAAATAGTTGAAATGTGATTTTCATAAATATTATCATTATTCAAACATTTTGCAGGGTATTTTTTAAAATGAAAATTGCAACAGATTACTTTTAACATATATGTGTTGTAATCAGGATTTAAGCACAGGCTAATGGTTTTTTTTTTATTGTATTCAACATATAATTCTAAAAAATAATGATATGTAGTCTTACAAAAAAAATTGTCATGATCGTCATGCCAGACTAAAACTATTAGATCAATCTGATTGTAATGAACAAGGACCTCCATCCCCTTAACATTTTTTTAAACTAGACCATTTAAGCTTAATTAAAATCAATTCAATACGAAGCAAATATTGTCGGCTGTTTGTTCGAATTGTTTTTTTATTTATTCACTAGCTATTGCCGATTGAACAGGCAAATATTTGAAAATTTTAGGCATCTCTTAATATGTTTAAGCTTTGATGTTAATGATCATTGTTCTTATTAATGTAGATGTTCAAAAATTGACTGAAGAGAACATAGAACTGGAGCAAAAACGTAGTCAAAGGTAAGGAATTATACGCAGAAATATACAAGTACAAAACTGCTTTATTATTATCGATATCAAAATGATGTGCTTCCACCTCTAAGTACATGTTGTCTGCTCTTTACTTTTGTAGTATGTTCAGTTGCGATGGATTTGCAGCAGATGAGTTTCAGACGGACAAAATATTGTATGATAACGAGTTTGCTCCTGGATTCAAATAACGAAAATTAAATGTTCAATATGTTGACTTCAAATCTGAAATGTACGTTTCATGCTCATAAAATAGAAGAAGTCTGAGAACATGCTTATATTTCTGAATAATGCGCATAGGTAATGACTATATAATGTGCGATTCTTATTTAAAAAACGAGTAAAGTATTTCACACAAATAAAGAACATGTAAAGAGAGTATGATTTCTTTAAAAAAAACTGTATATCTTCTACCATTTTAGAAATCACAATTTATTATTTTTTATATACATGACTGTTATATTTCCATTTCTATTTTTTTTTCTCTATGATAACCCTTTGAAAGTAAGCGAAGTTGATTTCCTGATAACTCTGCCGGAATGTAAATTAGGAAGGTCGATAGGTCAGGAGCTAAGGATGCCTAGTATGCATGCAAATCTCGTGCGCATCCGTCTCTGAGTCTGACGCTAAGGAGGCCAAATATGCATGAAAATTTCGTGCGTCTGCTGTTGTGTTTGACGTCAGTCGGCGAGGCCTATAGAAATTAGGATGGGAATCCTCATGTAATTTAAATCTATGTCTGCATTTTTATAGTCCAAATCTACAATTTTATTTCACAATGAAATGGAAATATAAGGAATCACTGCCTAGTTAGTATAGTATGCCAGGGACATCAACACTAGTGGGAAACATGGGATAATTTATGCATAACGGGCTTCGCCCGTTATGCAAATTATCCCATGTTTCCCACTATTGTTGATGCCCTGGCATACTATACGAACTAGACAGCGATTCCTTAAATGTACGTAAAACATTTGATATTCTCATGAAATATTTTTCTGATTTTTCTTTTGAATTATAAAATTGTGGATATTGATTGACAGAAGATGAAGACACAAAGAAAGACAGAAAAATGTCAGAGTCATTCAATCTTAATTTTGTATACATGTATATCATTTATGATGAATAAATAAATGAAGAAAACTTTAAACTCTTAATGATACATTTTGTGATATGACTGTTAAATCGAGAAAATAGGTGCCAAGAAATTCAACTATTTAGAAACGTCTTGGCTTATATCTCCCTAATATTTTCTCACGTTTTGTGAAATTGTATTGTGATTAATAAAGTTTTACTTCTTAAAGAAGAGAAAAAGTGTAAACAATTTTGCGAGCATTTATCCGTAAGCATGTAAGCATAACGTATGTTTCAGTATCTTTTTAGATCTTTGGGAAATAAGAAATATTTTACATTTAACTTCGTCGACAGATATAGGTAAATCGAGCGTTAATTGATAAATAATACAAAAGGTCATCTAAAAATAAGAAAAGTGTGTCACATAAATTCTCAATATTTATAATTCCTCAAAGTATTACCTATTGCTTATTACTCATCTATTAGGTCCTTGTTTCCGTGAGCAGAAAAGCAAGCATACTCAGTTTTAGGGATTCCCCAAAGACACTGATGAATATAACTTCCCATGATATATATGAAATTGTTCAATCTGCCCTTGATTGTTTGAATTCATTTTTGTGATTAAAAAAATTTACAATGGCTGTAATCTAGTAAATATGGGCGATGGAAACGCTCTGCAATCTTCCTTTTCTTCAAAATTGCATGTATTTATTTTTGCTTTTTTTAAATCGTGTTGCCAGGTACAGGAAATTTACCCTGCGGATTTGTATTTGGACTTTCTATGCAGGAAACCTGTTTAAAGAAAGCCTTCTTAAGTGCAATTTGAACAGATATTGCCGTCTTTTATTTGGGTGTATTTACATGTTTTACTGAACCTCTTGAAAAAAAAGATGTGAACAAGGAAAAAAACTATACGAGCCCTTGTTTTTCTTTACACTAATAAGACGGCAGATTTTTTTCAATTTCCAAACTTCATTTTTGATCTTCCTTTTCCGCTATAAAAAGTACACCATTGTTTCATCAACCATAAGGTGAGTTTATTAATTTTTTTTAACTTCTTAAAATATTTGTTTTGAAATAGATTGTTGGCACATTTAAAACGCATATTTTCTCTCAGGCATTTAAACGAAAATAAAGCACCCGATTCATAGAAATATAGTTACATTTATATTCCTTTGCATTGTCATTATTCTATAAAGTTTAACGATGTTGAAATGGTGTATGTCTTGGCAATGTCTATGTAAATCTGGCTTTTTCAGATACATGTTGCACACAACATCGATCGATTTCAAACGACCAGTTCAACCATTATATTTTATTTCTCTCTTTTAGTTCACCTAAGCCAAAAGTTATCCCCGGGGCCCATTGACATTTTACATAAGATTATATAGGAAAAATTTATCTTTATAAAATCATCTTCCCAAGAACGCTCGCTTCGTGATGGGGAGGCCGTGGGTTCGAAACTCGACCTTGACTGAACTAAGTCTATTTTAAAAAAATGGATAGCAACTGTTCCTGCGTTATGCGCTTTACACTTGAAATGTACGCTGCGGGTCCTCCGGATGAAACCCAAAAACCGAGTTGCTGTGTCAAAGCAGGTGTCGGCAAGATAAAGATTCATCACTGTTCAATGGCCCTGAGTGCCGCGAAGGCCCAAAGGTAAAAATTTGAAGCCCTTAACGGTATATGGTAGCGTCTCTACATGAGTGAAAATTTTTCGAATACGATGTAAAACAACACAATAAATCAATCAATCTTCTCAAGAACAGCAAAGCCTTGTTTGCTCATATTTTTATGGAAGCATTTTCGGATATCATTAATGAATTTGTCATTGCTGTTTATATTAAACAATTTTTTGGAACCGATTGAATTTTGTTTCTTTAAATTTCTTGCATAAAACTTTGTAAATTATTTTTCAAGATTCGACATTCATAGGGTATAGCTAATGAATAGTATAAGCAGCTCAGCATGGAAGACCTTGCAAAATAAGTCTTGTTCCTTTTTACCAACTCAAGTGCGCGTTATTAAAGGAATTCGAAATGTGTCACTCAGCATTTGGCTTAAAGATAGATTAAATTGTACTTGCATACAGTCATTGTATCAACAACAGAACTTGCAAAATAACGACTTTAAATGTGACTGCTGATATCCTTATTGTCCCCCGCTTTCGCGAAAGCGAGGGAACATTAAATCTCATTCGTCTGTCCGTCCGTCTCTCCGTCCGTCTGTCCGTCCGTCACAAAAACTTTAACCTTGCCCATAACTTTTGATTCAGTGGAGCTATGACTTTCATATTACATATGTGTATTCCTTGTGACAAGACCTTTCTTTGGGTACCACCAAATTTGACCTTTTGACATTGACCTTGGAGTTTGACCCACTTTTACACAAAAATTTCAAACTTTTACTTTGGCCATAACTTTTGAAAGGTAGGTACTATGACTTTCATATTTCACACATGTATGCTTTGTAGCAAGGCCTTTTATTGGATACCAACAATCTTGACCTTTTGACCTTGACCTTGGAGATTTCTGTACTTATGAAAAAACTATAACCTTGACCATAACTTTTGAAAGGTAAGGGCTAGGGCTTTCATTCTTCATATATATATAATTCTTGTGAGAAGACCTTTCAATGGACACCAAGACCTTTGCCCCTTGGACCTTGACCTTGGAGTTTGACCTACTTTTCAAAAATTATGACCTTGGTCACAACTTTTGAACAGTAGATGCCAGGACTTTCATATTTCATATATGTATTTTTTGTGGCAAAACCTTTCATTTGATACCAACAACCTTGACCTTATGACCTTGACCAATGAGATATTTTGTACTTATGAGAAAACTTTAACCTTGACTATAACTTTTTAATGGTAAGGGCTAGGGCTTTCATACTTCACATATGTAATCCTTTTGAGAAGACTTTTCATTGGATACCAAGAACATTACCCTTTGACCTTGACCTTGGAGTTCAGTGATAATTTCTAAATAGATGACTTATGATAGGGCGTTCATATCAGACACAAATGACATTAAAAATGACATCTCACCCAAAAAGACACCGAAAGCGGGGGACCACAATTCTTTGAATTTGCTTGTTTCAACAATTTTTTAGGTGATTGTTGACAACTTGCTACGTTTTAGAAATTGTTCTGACTTGGACATGCTCTTACTGTCGAATCAGCTGGGAGATATTATTCCCATATGCAGGTGATAAGGATATTGCTACACAAGTCAGGAAGGTTACAATGTAAAAAGGAAGTCATAATATTCAGCATTTTACCATGAAGTTTTGTCGTTATACAACCACTAACGTCTTTTACATGTACTAGTAAAATATCCAAAAATATCCAAACATGAAACAAATCTGTTAACTCTTTAGTGTCTTTTATTTCAAGTACACTTAGACATATCGAGCCGACGTTTGAATGAAAATCACTTGTATAAAATGTATATGTTATTTTTAATACGATGTAAAATATATACAGTAAACTCGAGATTTTTTTCTCTCTCTCCAGGAAATCAATTATGTTTCCTTGGTTTTTGATGACATTGAACGCACAATGTTTCTCAAAACGTGTAACTGAAGCTTTTTATAATATAAAGTTATATAATTATATATATATTTTAAAACGTTGCTATAATATTTAAGAGGATTTTCGAAAAAGCCCTTAGTATCATACGTTAAGAGATTATCTGGGTAAATGTATTTCATATATAAACAACACGATAAAGTAATTAACAATGTTAAATGTGCACATTTAAGTGTTGTCTTCCCCTTTGCGACACATTTCCTTCCACTTAGTTTCTTTTAACTGTGTATGTTTTTGTATGTGGGATTGATCATTTGTTTACTCGGATTTCCGTTATTCTATCTAGACAACACTTACATGGATAGATTAAAAAGATGCTATAACGTTTAAAGCGAAATGTATATTTCAACAAAGTCTTTAAGCTTAACCAATATATTATTGTGCTTTTTATTTGACAGTAAGTACGTGTAAGAGTTTTTCGTTGTGTTTATTATTACTCAAAATTTGCTTGGTTATATATTCATCAATTTTTTTGCTGATTTGCTGCACAATACAAGTTAAAAAGTAATTTAAAAGTTGAAAGTATATTAAATAGTATACGTTATTTATGTGTGTAATGTACAATTTGTAGTTACAGCGTCTCAAGATTTCCCGGGCAGTGATAATGTTGATATCTCAATTATACGCTGCACACTTAACGTAAACTGGACCTCAGAAAAAGCAGATGGCTGTATTCTTAATTATCGGGTTAAATTATATCAGAATGAAACTGAGATAGCCACTATAGATACCAAAGCTTTGAGGTATTCCAAGGATGGCATAGATTCAGAATCTGTCTTTCGCATCGAAATTACACCAATGTTTCGTTGTAGGAACGGTTCTAATTTTAATGGAAGGAAAAGGGTAAAGTCTATAAGCTCCATTCCAGGTATAATATTTCTTATATTATTATTATATCATATTGTGAATTACAAAATTAATTTTTCACCCCCCCCCCCATTTTTTTTTATCAAAATAGATTTATTGTAACATTATTTCATTATTTAGGTAGACAACCGGAGTATATCACGAAAAATATATCCGAAAACGTGGCATTAGAATGTTCTCTTAGTGGAGCGTATCAAAATTTGAAAGTGGAGTGGCAGCACATACTGGGAATAAATAGCACAGTCGTAAGAACATTCACAACACAGTTGGTCAACCTTCAACGTGTGTCATACAAAGACATGGGACGGTACATTTGTACAATAGAATATACTTCGTGTGGAACATCGATGTCAACGGAAAAATCAAGGAGCTCTGTCACCTTAAGTGTAAATGGTAAAATAATATTAATATTCAACACTAAAACGGCTTTAAAACTGTTTTATATCTTTAAAATTAAATTAATGTTGCAGAATCTTTTCATATTTTTTTCAGGGCCACCTTTTATATCTTCGTCTCAAGAAACCGTCGGTGTAAGTCTTGGAGAGAATTTGACATTAGAGTTGAACGTTATTTCATTTCCACCACCCAGTAGTCTGGTAGTTATTAAAAACTTTAATGGGATGGACATTTTTCGAGAAATGGTGTACTTCAGAACAGGATTAACACCACTGCAAGCATTTGGAAAGATTATCGAAGTCCAAGGGTACAACACAAAGCTTTTTTTGATGAACATTTCACAGGACTGGATTGGGGCAAATAAAATTATGGTTTCTAATAGATTTGGAAACCATTCATTTAAAATTACTTTTTCCAATTATTCAGATAAAGAAAAGAATAATTTTTTCGGTAAGATTTTTATTGTATTTTAAATATTTGCAATTCACACAGAAGATATGGTAAATAATTGATATTTCATTGAGAAGAATAATTAAAATTAAGCTGTCACAATATAGTTATGGGCACTATTCCTGTTAAGGTGATAGTACACGTCCATTTATAACGTGAAATATTATTCATATCATCATAAATATACGTGAGATGATCCTACAAGAATGTCACAACTGTTGTTAATATTTCGTAATACTTTATATCACCTAGATCTATTTTGACTTTTGCACCAAAGATCATTTAATTAGATATATACAGTACTTACAATGAAATATTCGAATAAACAAAACTGGGTCGTAAAAATACAAGTAAGCTTGGAATATTAAACATCTTGATCCATCAATTTTTATAAAATCTTGTTCGCATTCAAGATTTTAGTGCTCAAATACAATCGCCCGGTAGGTCAAATATTGACAAAAGTCTTTCAAAAATTAAGAACGTTACAGTGTCCATTTTGTTTAATCATAACAAAGAGCACGTGACGTGCATGACCGATTGACAGGGGTTATTACTCTGCAATGGCACCACATTTGCCGATTTTTTTGGTTCCTATTTGTTCTGCCTACAGTTTTCATTATTGCTGTAACATGTGTAAAGAAGGCTGATATTAA
This sequence comes from Saccostrea glomerata, assembly GCA_003671525.1. Lineage (NCBI taxonomy): Eukaryota > Metazoa > Mollusca > Bivalvia > Ostreida > Ostreidae > Saccostrea > Saccostrea glomerata. The sequence goes on from PRKT01000126.1 coordinate 1,130,155, forward strand.
AAAAAAATTATAATTTTTTTTTTTACGGAAGTCGTACTTAGCGTTAACCAAATAAGTCATGACAAATGTTGTATCCTTCTCACAAACACTAGATCCTTGTGCAGAATCATTACATACCTAGTCCTATAGATTCTTGTGCAAACCACTTTATTACAGTAGTACAAATCTAGTTCTTTTCGCACACTAATATTTATTACACTAATACTAATCATATAAAGAAAATCATCATTTACATTTGGGTTTTTTAAACAATCATTACCTATATTTTATTTCTTTGCAACGAGTATATCTTTTATTATACACCCCCCCCCCCCCCACGCTTGAAAAGCGGGAGTGTATAAAGTAATCGGTATGTCCGTCCGTCTGTACGTCTAGCTGTCCGTCTGACTATTACGCTTTAAGGTACCCATCTTTTATCTCAACTGCTTTCACACCCCCTACTAATGTTATTGTGATTTAAATTCAAGACACGTGGTTTAGGTTTACCTATTCAAAAGTTATAGGGTAGAACCGATTTTATAAGTAAAATTGGCAGTAAAACAGGAAAATATGTCCTGTGAAAAATGCGTTTCCACATCTTTCTGAAAGACTTTCATGATTTTCAGCAGAAATGGGTGGTTTAAGGGGGGATAAATAACAATTAATACATCTTATCATAGTTTACTGCAAAAATTGCAGCTCACTGGCGACCAATATGCTCGTAATAAAATTGTGTAATATCATCTACACTGATAAACCTTTGTTTGCCTTATATGGCTATTGCTATTAATGCGCACAATGGATCTTACCACGAGCCTGAAGTATTCGTATAGTAACCCATAATGCAATTCTCATTCATCTGATTTGTCAGTTAAAGTCACCTTGGTGCCTCATTTGCTAACCTGACACCAAAAATATAGTCTTGGTTCCCATGCAAAATATTTGTCCAAAAATTGATTTAATTCATGAGAGCAGAAATTTGTATCATAGAGAATACTTATAATTTAAACTTGAATGAATTCAAGAAAGATTAAAGTATATTTCTACAGAATGATATTATAGGGTGGTGAAAACTAAAACGCAACATAACTTTTCTGTTTACCATATCTCCACGTGTTAGTCACTTCCTAGCCACATTTCCGTGAATAATTTACCCTATCTCGCTGAAGTCTCGCTTACTCTCGCCAGAGCCACTGTCAGAGCTACTCTGAACTCATCGGGTTTTATAATTTGCAGAACACCGAAAAATAAAATGTTCCGAACACATTAGTAGGGGTGTTTTATACCACTGCATAAAATTTGATGACACTTCCACAGAATCTTTATTACATGTTGCCATTATGTACCTCCTATTTTACTTTTTTATCCGACACATATTTGGGGTTTCCCATAGCAAGACATGGACACTGCCATTATATTCATATGGGAGACGGGGGTGTATCATTTAGTGAGCTCATTGCTCACAGTACCTCTAGTTTCATCAGTGTTAACATATTTCTTTTCTGTTTCAACAGTGAATTTTCTGCGGGAGAACACAATTCTTTTGGCTGGAGTCGGAGGAGGGGTTCTTATATTGATCTTATTTGTCATAGTGGCGGTTATAATATGGGATATCAGAAGAAAAAGTAAGTGTATTATACATTTAAAACTATGTCATTTTATAAAGTTTTATCAAATCATGAGAAATAAAATGATCCATAGAAATAAGATTGTTTGCTGTTCAGTGTGATAGCTATTTCATCAACGATGGTCATTTAGTATACGTACTGCTTTTCACATGTGAGCATAAATTAATTGAATACCGCGTGTTAGCGTGGTATGATAATTTGCAAGCACGGCCAGGTGTTTTATAGGACCGACGGCATTCAAAATATGAATTCAATGCTTATATTTACATTCTCTAATTTTGCCTCTTAATTATTATTTAGTCAATCTTTGATGTTAATTGAGTGCCCTTCAAAACTGGTGTGCTTAATAGACGTAAGACCCGTTTGTGACGTTGCAAAGTTAAATAACGCAAACAAACATTGTGAGGAAAAAAAGTGTCAAATTAATTTTAAACATACATTTGTTGCATTCTTTCACTAATTTAGCAAGGTTATAGTTTTTCATTTAGAGTGGTAAATCCATTGCAAAGAAAAATGTTTCTTGCTTTTTCTTTATAAATGTAAGTGAAGAACAAAGAAATAATCAAATGAAAATAGTATTAAGAGATAAAATCTAGATCACCCAAGAGCATCATGCTGGTAGGACCTTTTAGGGTTTGCTTTTGTGTGCAGCCAAGTGAGACTCACTGAAAATAAAAACCAATATCTTTAAAAATAAGCCTTGCCAACACTTGAAAACTGGTCCATTTTATCTTCATAATGAAAACCATCTTTGGCAGAAGTTTGCAGCTATGAAGTGCACAATACACCTGCAGGACTGCGCACCCACAGGTTTTAGCAGTGCATCAAAAAATCCAAAAAAATATGAAATAGTTAAATAAACAAAGTGGCTACAACTATTTGTGAAGAACCATTCTTTTACATGAAAACTGACTGCAACAGATACAATTCTTTAAATGCATACTTGTCAGTTCAACAAGAAAATGTTAGCCATGAAAGTAGTGCCAACCACATGGCAATGTGTTAAAAATAGAATTAAAAAGAGACTCACTGTTGTTCTATAAATAGCACTTTATATGAAAGCCCAAATTTATCTAAAGGATTACTCTATGGTGTGTACAAAACAGGGAAATTAATGTTCGAAAATTAATTTTTTGCTTAAGAAATATTCTTAATCAGAGATTTAAAATCTGTAGGGTAATGAAAGTGTTCAATTGATTTAGACCAACTTGAATCTTCTATATTTGAGAATGCTTGCATTTAAATATGAGTTAATCATTACCCTGTTGCTTGTTAAAGGACAATTTTTTTTACTACATATTCCCATGCAAGACTTTGATACCCTATTTTAGGGTTTAATTTTCAGTGATGACAGATTAACAAAGTTAACAGACACAAGAGACCCTTTGATCAGAAAAGCTCCATAGAACCTTTTGCTAAGATGACCTAAGATACAAAAATGTCTTTGATTATTGAAAAGAGGTCACAAAGAAGAACAAAACAAAAGGATGATAAATGAACTTTTTTTTAATTCTTCATCACTTCCAGAATAATATATTTCTTTTTACATGTTAACCAGCAGATACAAGTTTGACTCATTTTTTAAAAGTTTCTTTAAAGATATAAGGTATAATTTTATTTTATAAAAAAACTTCAATCTTAACAATGTAACTGCAGTATTAGGATATCTGAGACCTGTGTTCTAAGCACTGGTTTAAATGCACAAAATGTTTTTAAATCAGTCTTGAAAGCACTGAACAAGAACACATATAAATTAGGTAAAAAATCTTATTATAATATCCTTTACCAAGATCCCAAAATGTTCTTCATTGGAAACTTGTGGAAAGTTCATGTATGTATTTTTTGTTTATGGTCATCATATGATCTTTTTCCACAATGTTTGGAAAGTTCAACACATGTGTATATACTACCATAACATCAGAAATAACTTTCAAGTCACATTGTAATAAACTAGATCAGAGTCTTCATATGTTGCTGATATTTTCTCCAACACTGTTTTCCAAAAGATTAACTGAGACAAACCAACATGGACAAAACCTCTGTCATTAGAACCATTTCCTCTTTATTTTTGAAATCTGTAAAATAATTTAACATAACACTAAAAAAAACAATACAGTTGATCACTATCAAAGAAGAAAATTGAATTGAATGATAAATCTTTACATCATAACTAAGAAAAAAGCATTAAAAGATAGACAAGTAAATTTCATGGTCTAAGGTTACACATCCCTCAGTAATTATGGTCACATTGTAAATATTGGTAAAAACTGTTTGTTGCATTGAATATACATGTGTTTGGTGATCATGTCATTCTTCGTTGGGAAGTAAATGAGACAAGCATATAAGATCATGTTCTTAAATGAGGCAAACAAGTTTCAGTACAAAATCTTAAGGTTAAATGACAAGGTCAGGATTTGATGGCAGAATTTGAAAAACCTGATATTATAATGACCTGTGTTAGTAAACTACAAGATGATGATCAGAAACAGTCCCTCCAAAAAGAGATTGAAGATTTTCATAACTTAAAAATAACCTCTGATGTGACCTTTTTTCATCCAGACTGTTTACCTATAACAATTGTTGTTTACTGTTATTCAATGCAATGTACATGTACATTGATTTATAACATGATATTATACATAAGGCTTGATTATTACTTTATTTGATATTACACCTAGTACATTGTACTGTGTTAAACTCTTATATTAAATTTACAGAATCATCTCATTGTGATATAAAACTCATCCATACCTTATTATAGAACACCTATAAGAGAGGTTCTTGGGAGGGCTCCAACACAGGCATCAAATGAAGTACAGAAATTGGTAGTCCAGAGAAAATAGCTGGGCAATGTTCTTTTTAGTGAAACAAGACATTCTGTAAACATGGTAAACATAGTTACAATAAATTTTATAAAAAAGTTCAAAGGAAATTCTTTTCATTAAGTCTAGCTGTTAAATAATATTAATCTTTGTTGAAGGGTGTCAGTGTTTTGACTGAATGGTATATATTTACAGAAAGTGCATCCCAAAAATTTTTATCACTGAGGTCTTAAAAGAATATAGTTTTGCATCAATATCTCAAACATCATTCGACAGGGATGCTAAAGAATAGAATTATATGCAATTTTCATCTTTTTAAAAAAATAATGCTAGTAAGTTACACTGTATATATTTGTTCAATTTGCTGCTTTTTTTCATTTGAGGAACAATTTATATATATATATATATCTAATTTAAATTACTTTTCCCCAATGACATCTTCATGCCTACACTAGCTGCAAATCAGAATGAGTATGGTCCAAAATGACTTGTATATATATATAGTACAATCTTGTGTGAATATCATAAAATAAAGAATTATAATACTTGCACCAGGTGCATCTCTTTTCACAAAAAAATAAAACAAAAAAAGAAATAACATTTGAATATATAACAAGAGGCCCAAGGGCCTTGAATCGCTCTTCTGATAAATTGTACAACTTATCACTTGTATTTGAAGCCTCTAACCCTAAGTATCCTAAGACCAAAGTTGCATCACCTGACAAAGTTTGATTATTCTAAGCCAATAAATACCCAAGATAATTAAATATAGCCATAAAATGTCGAAAGTAGGTCATCGTGACCTACATTTTAGTCAACATTTTTCAGAGTCCCAAGATGCATCTGCTGACTAAGTTTGATAATTCTAAGCCAATAAATACCTGAGATATTCAAAAGTAGGTCACTGTGACCTACTTTTTGGTCGACATTCTCGGAAAACCCAAGATGCATTAACTGATAAAGTATGATGATTCTAAACCAATAAGTACCGGAGATACTTAAATATAGCCATAAAATGTCAAAAGTAGGTCACTGTGACCTACTTTTTGATTGTCATTCTTGGAAAACCGAAGATGCATCAACTGACAAAGTTTGATGATTCTAAGCCAATAAGTACTGGAGATACTTAAATATAGCCGCGAAATGTCAAAAGTAGGTCATCGTGACCTACATTTTGGTTGACATTTTTTAGAGTTCCAAGATGCATCTGCTGACCAAGTTTGATAATTCTATGCCAATAAATACCTGAGATATTCAAAAGTAGGTCACCATGACCTACTTTTTTGTTGACATTCTTGGAAAACCGAAGATGCATCAACTAACAAAGTATGATGATCCTAAACCAATAAGTACCGGAAATACTTAAATATAGCCAAAAAATGTCAAAAGTAGGTCACCGTGACCTAATTTTTGGTGGACACTCTCCGAAAACCTAAAATCCATCAACTCACAAAGTTTGATGATTCTAAGCCAATAAATACCTAAGATACTGAAATATAGCCATAAAATGTCGAAAGTAGGTCACCGTGACCTAATTTTTGGTCGTCACTCTTCGAAAACCCAAAATGCATAAACTCACAAAGTTTGATGATTCTAAGCCAATAAATACCTAAGATACTTAAATCTAGCCATAAAATGTCAAAAGTAGGTCACCGTGACCTACATTTTGGTCGACATTTTTCAGAGTCCCAAGATGCATCTCCTGACCAAGTTTGATGATCGTAGGTCTGAAGGTAATCAAAATATGCCTTTTAAACAATATTTGAAAACATATGCCTGCAAAATTCTAAAAGTAGGTCACAGTGACCTACTTTTTCTTAAATATGTTTTAAGGTCCCAAGATGCAGCAACTTACAAGATTTAATGATTCTAACCCTTTCAGTGCCTGAAATAATGGGATTAAATGTTTTATAAAGGATAAGTCATAAAGTTCAAAAAGTAGGTCACAGTGACCTACTTTTAAGTTGACGTTGTTCAAAGACCCAAGATGCATCAACTGACTAAGTTTGATGACCATAGGCCTAAACGTGTCCAAAATATGCCTTAAAATCAATTTGAAAACAAATGCCCGCAAAATTAAAAAAGTAGGTCACCGTGACCTACTTTTGAGTTAACATGATGTGAAGTCCTAAGATGCATCAACTTACAAGATTTGATGATCCTAGTCCTTATAGTAAGCAAAATGTAAACATTTTTATTAACGGTAAATTTAGGTCAACTTTAAAGTGACCTTGAGACCACGCCCTTTGCCCCAGGGTCATGCCTCGAACAATTTTTAATCTTCAACGTTTCCTGATCCTTGTGTGTAAGTTTGGTGAAAATCTGCCTGGTGGTTCTGGAGAAGAAGATTTTTTAGCAACCAGTACTTTTGGTTTTGTTTTCCTGATTATCTCCCCTTGTTTTAGGGTCCCAACCCTTATTTTAGTATAAATGGTAGCCCTTGGGCCAAGGATACCCTGTGACAAATTTGACACTGATTGGCCAAGGGGTTCTTGAGTTATGGCCCATATTCTAAAAAGTTAACGCACACCGCACACCGCACAAATGGCCATAGCATTAGCTCTTTGAGCCTTTGGCTCAGAAGAGCTAAAAATTCTGATATACAAATAACACAACTGATTTAGCCTACCATATTTGTTTACTACGTAGAGTCATTTCGCGTAGCCGTCATTGGACATTTAACTTTGAGTGACTGAGGCTCAATGAAGGATGATCCGATCTTACACAACTATTAATCGCTCATTAATGAAACCAAATTTATTCTACTCATAATATTTGAAACCCTGTTTTTAACTTCACAGTATTTTGAAACAATGACGAACACTTTTAGTATTTTGAAACAAAGTAACATTTATTAGTTCCCCGCTACCTAATCGTGGTCTGCAAGAACCACGTGGAAATTTTCGGATCCTCTGTATAATGTCTAACCTATTTAAAATTGATGTGCACCAGATCACAGTCTTTGCCATACTCAAAATGTATTAATGACACAGGGAACTATGTAAGATATCTGAGATAAGACTCATAATTCACAATAAACACAAAAATTCGACTTACCAACTCCTACTTTCACTTTAGCCGAATATCGCTTGACAGACATCAGAAATAAACTACGCATAGCGAATATAGTTCTTAATTTTCGTGCAATATTGTTTACAATTATTTGACATCGCACTGCACCTGTAGGATTAATATACTTATTTAACAAAAAGTATTTTATACTCTTACCTGCAGAAGAAATAACAGGCGTTAAATTCAATCGGAACTGCTAAAACTGGGCGCGTATTAATTTATTCGGTCCATTGTAAAATCCAAGAAGGAGCATTCTATGATACGATGTAAACATCTATGTAACTTTTATAAAATCACAATATTAAATATGTCGATCGATACTTTCAAGACATGGACATGTTTTAAGAGATATCTCTCTATAATTGCTTTGTGTAACTGGGGCACTAGAGACAACAGATTACAGAAATATTCAATAGTTTTCAATACCGGAATCATGGGAATGGCAGCCCATCGATTTCGCATAGCAGACGTGCCTAGGTGGTGAAAAACATACAATTATAGAAAAAGGACGCATATAATTGCTAAGAACAAAACAAATAGTTGTACCCATGACGTTCAACTATCTGTACATATACAACAAATGCCATGTTATTGTTTTATTAGACCTGCAGCTGTGCAGTCCTGCAAGTGTATTATGCACATTGCTGCTGCAAGACATTGCAAGTGACAACCAAATTGAATACATTTCAAGAAAGCTTTGGAATAGAAGGTGCCATGGGTCATGTTTTATGAAAAAGCAAGAAGTATTTATTAAGATATTTAGATTTTTATTTTATACGAGTTTCACTTGGCTGAACACAAAAGCAAACCCTTAAGGGGATTCTAAAGTACAAATGAAATGATTGTAAATTGGACATATGAAATGGGGAAAACTTATAAATATGCATAACGAGATTATGACATTGCATTTAGTTTTCAACAGTGTTGACAAGCTTGTACTCGCACATTTAACAAAAGGGTTATATCACAGGGGCATCTTATCCACTCTGTTCTCTACTTCACATATAAAAATACACAAGGGAAGAATCGAAAGTAGCACACGATATTTAAAAAAAAGTCAAAAAACAACTTACTTGAGAAAAATTACACAAAGCCTGAAAGGAACTAGCGCAAATAGTGTCCTAGTACTTATCCAGGCTATAATATCCCAGATATATCCATCGAAAATAGCTTTCATACAACTAAAACCCCAGCTTTCTGCACAATGTGAAACTCTTCGCCCAAGAAAAGATAACTCACCCGGATGACGATAGGGTAGTACCCGAAGTCTTCCAATGGCACTCGGAAGGCCTCGGGTACTACCCTATTGTCATCCGGGTGAGTTATCTTTTCTTGGGCGAAGAGTTTCACACTGTGCAGAAAGCTGGGGTTTTAGTTGGATAAAAGCTATTTTCGACAGAGTGGATAAGATGCCCCTGTGGTTATATCTCACAGATGACACACTACAGATCTTTTAAAATGTCTTGGAAGGTAGCCATCTATATCAATAATGGCGATGTAAACTACCAGTTACATCAAAACGAGGAGAACAGATAAATACCTTACTGGGAACATGTATATAATAATACGTTGGAAAGCGAATAGCATCAGAAATTCTTAGTCATATTTAAGTGAAGAGATGCAGGGTTTTAGAGTTCACAATCAAACTGGTTGCAATTGACGAAAGAGACCAAGCAATTGTTGATTGTTGACAGAATGAATTTGCAATTTGAGTGGTTTATGTGGTCAATACATTAAAATAAACTTTCAGTAGATTTTAACCAGATTTCAGCTGCTATAGTTTTTCTTTAAAGCAACACTTGTCAATTGTATATAGCTTGTACATGTAAATATATGCATTATTTTAACACTTTAATATTATTGATTCTATCTTTGATTTTTTTCAGAGAGGCAAAGAAATATCACACTAAACGGAAATCAGTGAGTAGATGAAAAGTGTTGGGAAGATAAAATTGAATAAGCTATGATAAATATTGAAAACTTATGAAAATTTAGAATTTATAAATATAGATTGGGAAAACAACTGGGTATTTTATACGAGTGTATTTGGATTATTTTCATTGTTTTATATGTCATTTAGAAAAGTAAATGATTGATGTATTAAGAAATGTGTATGTGCATATAATCCATCCCTTTAGCTTAAAAAATCTTTACCCCCGGTGATGCCAGTTCTACAAAGAAAGCACTGCGTTGTTTTAAATGGTGCTAGAATGATCTCATTATCTTTGGCAATCTGTGATGCCATGATTGAAGCAGCCTTTCATGTCAAGTCAACTCAAGTATTTTCCCTTATTTTTGAACTGACTTCTATTTAAAAGACAGATTATAATAATCAGAAGTTGCAAAATTATAGTTCTGTTAAAGTTATGTTTAAAGCTTTTTAGAAATTGTTAAGACAAGATACGTTTGTTTTAGATAATATTAATTAACTAATGTATTCTTTTTTAAGTAACCAACAAGGAGAAGCAGAGAATTTGACGACGGTCCCATCTTCCGATGAACGCATTTACGCAAGACCGTTTTCGTTTGGCAATAACAATAACGGAAAAGGTATTATATTTATACATACACATATACACCTACTTCTGAGTTTTTAGATTTTATTTTTTGCATACTTTTAGAGTTCTTAATAATATTAAGATTTTAGTGAAAGACAAATTCTTTACAATATTTTTTTTATCTTTGTAGCTTCTATAGAAGCCCAAAGATTAAAAGATCGTGAACAGCAAATGGAATTAGAACGTAGACAATGTGCAAGGTAAAGTTGAAAAAAAAAGAATTCAAAGAAAAAAATCAAATACAATATATATATATATATATATATATATATATATATATATATATATATATATATTAGACGTGATCCATAAACATATTGTCTATTTCAGCATGTACAGCTATGGAGGATTCTCAGTGAATGAGTTTCAAGATGATGAAATTATGTACGACAACCAGTTTGCCCCTGAGTACAAATGATACCATAATGGCGTTTTAATGATTTATTCTGAAGCTTTTTTTCCAAATCTATATATGCAAACATACCGGTATACCAAACGATCTCCACCTACTCACTACCACAATTACACACAGTCACACAATGCACTTTTATATGTACATGCATGTAAACATACATGTAAGACACTTAGTCATAAGATTTATCCAAAATGAAAACAAATGTACCAAAAAGTGAAGATATTAAGAAAATACAATTTAGATTTTTCATCACTTGTACGCATTATCATTCCGGGCTCACTTACTAATAAAGTATTTTGTCCTTACATTGAAATATTTTTTCATAATGTGTTTGAAAAAATTTAATCTACAAGGAAAAAAACAGACCAATGGATAAACAGATAAACAGGACAAGCAAAAGAAAATAAAAAAAAAACTTTTTCTGTTTGAAATAAATTCTAAATCTTGCTCCACTCACCGAGTTTTCATTTTTGTAGGTATTGCCCCTCTCCTTATCAAACGCAGTGTCATACCTTAGTTGACATGGTGTCAAAATTATGGTGAATTAAAACTATATTGAGGATTTAGTAAAGTCTATTTCAGAATGGTTAATATGCTATTGTTGTGGTAACGATCAATGATCGATGGCAAAGGATCTATAAACAATTCAAATCTACGAAGAAGGCATAACACGGACCCCTCGAATTCCAGAAGTGGAATCAGGGGCCTTGGGGGAGTCACCGGTCACACAAGGCCATAGGCACTATGAATTAATCAAGGATACATTGCGTACATGTACTTCAATAAAGTACAGAGTCACTGGTCACACTAGCCGTAAGCACTATGAATTAAATAAGTCACCAGTTACACCAGCCGTAAGCACTATGAATTTAATAAGGATACACTGCGTACAGTACCGACGAGACCCAACCTGACACCCAAGCAGTCCCAATAAGCAGTCCCCGGGACTGCTTTTGGACCGCTGTGGGACTGCTCTGGGACCGCTATGGGACTGCTCTAAAAAGCAGACTCAGCAGTCCCAGCTGTCCCTGGGACTGCTTTCTTGGACTGCTTTGTGCACTCATGTGTGAAAGAAGTTCTGAGTGACATGATAGCTCCGCCTCCTTGTGTATTCTGAATTTGCGGGCTTCCAGTTGTTTTGCTTACTTACAGCAGAGAGGAGTTCAAACTATTCAAAAAGCAAGGATTTCTTACAATCATTTGATAAGTAGAGAATATTTTTTTAATAAACTAAGTTTTTAAATAAGGAAGTAAGAAGAAGATAAAAAAATTTATCCCTAAAATTAAACTACAAGTTTATGAGAAAAAATATCTACATGCAGATCTGTTTTATTATTTAATGTAAAATTATTTGCATTCAAAATTTGCATTGGCACTATGTAAAAATAATCATTATGCAGTTAGATATATTAAGATTTTACCAGCACCACTCTAAAAAAGTTTCCCATGCAACCCTAAAATAAAGCCAAACAATTTATCAAATGACCATGAAATAAAATTATGCTACCATTCCTCCATAACTCAAACAATTTGAACAATCATCGGGGAATTTATCAATGAATTACAGGTAGTTTTTAATTTATAAACAAGCTATCAAAAGAGAACATTTATTTTATAAATAAAGAGTTGAAAATACCGGGAATTGTGATTTTTCTTTTTCTTTTGCTTGTGTTTACATGTACCTGGCCGATTAATGTTTATTACATGGTATCACCACCCGCGGTTTCAATCGCCTAAGGGCAGAAAATCAGTGCATGTTAATTTGGGTATACACATAGCGTTTCACATCATTGAACATGTTGGTCAACAATGACCTTAATTTCAATCTACCGGTATATAATGCAAAAATAAAACTGATAAATGAAATGTGTATGAATTTCTTTCTTCATTAATTAATTTTGAACATAATCTGATGGTTCCATTCTGGTGATTTAGAGATGTACATTCTAACATTTACAAATAAAACTCTTAAAACTGAGTATTATAGAGATAGAGAAATTAACAATAATTAAATTGATATGTCAGTAAAAATAATCATGACTGAAAACTAAATCTTGGCAAAATTAACAAAGAATTTTCTAAAAGCCAATTTCCTTTTGAATATCCTGAAAGTATGGAAATTGGCCATATAATGATGAGATCTAAAGCTAAATCTTAATTACTGGTGGAAAATAATTAATTCACGTTTAATTTTCTGTATAAAAAATAAATGGGAAACCGTATAAATAACAGAAAAGAGAGAAATTAAATTATTAATTTAATACATCCGATAATTGTGATTAAATGTTCATGTTCAGTCAAATTCATACATGTACGTGTGAAAGCCTTCTTCCTTCAATAAATAATCATTCAATTTGTTTCTATACGCGTACTGTTCATAAATGACCTTCGCATTCATGTAAGGATTCCTGGCATACCACCCAGCATCAATTTCTACTGCCTTTTATAGTTCCATTGTTTATTGCAAATCTCATTTCTGAGTTAGCTCCGCCCATTAAATTAATAAACCCCGCCCACTGGGACTGCTTTCTGGGACCGCTGGGACTGCTCTGGGACTGCTGTGGGACTGCTCTGTAGTACTGTACATGTACTTCAATATAGCACAAAAAAGATCTAATATTCAGTATCAAAGAACATTACTCAAAATACGAACTAGTGATATTTTAGATTTGCTAACAAGGTTATATAAGAACGACACAGACAGAAATGTCTACTTTAAACAAGATTGTTGAAATTTTTGTAACATCAACTTATCAGTGAGATGCATGCCTCGGTTTAAAAATGTCGTACTCGCAGAGCCAACTGTGTAATAAAATACACTAATAAAACAACCAAAAAATTGCACAGACGCTAAATCATCTTTTTTTAACTTTAAACTTTTTATAAAGAAGCAATTAATCATTATCTTTCTTGAAAAATATAGCCTCAAAACTGCAACGGTGTGTGCAAACAAATTGCTAATAATGGAGCTTAATTAGTACCCATTGAAATTCCAATAGATTGTTTGAAGACCTGATCTCCAATAACAACATACATATTAATTGTCAATTAGAAATTCAAGCATCTTTTTTATATTAATTTCAGAGTACTTGTGTGTACAATTAGAATTTTGTTAATCAAATGATTTTGCAAATGACCAATGACAAGGTAAAATTTAAGAGTTCCATTTTTATTGAAAAAGCAGCTATCAATGATATCAAAAAGTCTGGATTTTAATTTATCGTGAAGAGTAGTTGTATATTAAAGTTGAAAAGACGTAAGTTTTTAAGATGTTTATTTTGGTTCATGCAATTCTTGTGATTTTAAATTGTCCAATAGTTCCTTTGAATTTTAAGTATCCACATCTGCCTGCAGGATCATGAAACAAACTAAGACTTAAGTCAAATTTTTAATTGCCTGGAAAAAAGTTTATGAATTATTGAATGAATCTCTAACTTTGTAGATAGCAACACTTTCGTAAAGCAATATTTAAAATTATTTTAGTTTTTGTCTGCTTGACTAAATCAAAATTATAGACTGGTACAACATGAAAATTTTGACTTAAGCTTTAGATGTTTCATGATCCTGGGGTCTGGTTTACACCACTTCTTGAATATATTGTCGAACGGACATTTGATTTTGAAGAAGTTCTTTCTTAGATAGGGAATTATAAATTAAATTGCCATTTGTAGAATTGAATCCAAGTTATTCTAAAATATAATTTATATAATGAGCCTAATAAAAACAATGTTGTTAACTTACCTGCTTTGTCAGCAGGGACCAGTACGTACTGATCATGTAATCTATGTAATTCTTGTTTTACTTTTGAATTATTGAATACAGAAGGATAGATGGTTTTCATATTGACACTCAATCTTTTATTAATTTAATTTAATCTATTTAACATGGATCTGATACATTTAATCCATTATGGCAAACGTGTCATTGTCATCTTTTTCATATCTGACCAGGTGTCTGGCGTAATCTTAAACAGAATCCATAATACTTATGAAATTCCGACGCCCGTTGAAGGATCAGGGTTTCCTTTCTTTAGGACCGTTTAAGATAAATGATCTTATAGTAATAGAGTGAAGAACATGAACACGATGGATCATTATGTCTCAGATACTCGATATCCAGGCCATGTAACTTTTTTTTGCAATTAAAAAGTTTGGATGCAATAGTCGATTTATATTTGTAGGAAATACATGGTGTTGATTTTAACTTGAAATATGGTGGAATAAATTAAAGACTGGGCCCATTTGCGATTGGGAATATTACTTACCGGTATATTGATCGTTTATTAATTCTTTTATTAACATATTGAAGTCTGGGCTGTTTTCTGGACTTGACATATACCGTAGTTCTAAAACATAAACGTAATCATTTGGTAAAGTCATATTAAGACTTTAGAGTAACTGTGTCGTATTTATATAATGAAGTTAAAAGTATAAAAAGTTTACATGAAATATAGTGTGAGATGGAAAAAAACATATTAGTCGTGTTTACGACATGGATATAATGAGGTTTATATATCCAATTTCACATAATGCACTTGCCATCCGGAAAATCTTTGTTTTTTGTATAATCCCTAACGTTAAATAGGTATGACCGTGCGGCTCATGCTTGCCGGATGTCGAAAAATAATCAAATAAAACCAAATGTTAATATGCATCAGAAGTTTATAACATCCAAGTGTAAAATGAATTTGCAATGAGATATTGAATATACATATATTTTTCCCATGAATACATTTCATGAAAACACTTTCATAAACAACATAATGTAAAAAAAAAATATTTTCCTTTAAAATTACCAACTATAATGTATATAAATACAACTTTTACAAAATATAAAATGGTTTAAAGGCACATTTACGTAGTTTCAATGTTTTATCAGCAGCTGATTTTGTTTTCACAAAATCTTTTAAAACATTTTTCCTGACTTCGCAGTTCAGCATGGCAGCAGAACGCACACATTCCTTTGGCGATAACGGACACCAGGTTGGCGGCTGCCTTAAATGTCTCTTTAACTGTTTCCTTTTGTCTCTGTCTTTGTGTAACCCCCTCCAATGTATTTTTCTTCGTAAATCCTGCAAAGAAATTATAATTCATTTGACTAGCATAATAAAAGAATAATTGTTATATTTATCAAAATTTCAAAAGTAAAGTAATAAAGCTGATTATATTAGAAGTATCCTTTTCCTTCTTTTTTTTTTGGATTTTTTAATTTGTAAGTTATAAGATGGTAATTTCATCTACTCACAACGTACAGAAAAGGTATACTGTTTTTGGCAAACAATAAAATAATTTTTTTTACTACTTTTTTCCGACTGAGAATGAAATCAAAGAAAAAAATGTTAATAAGATAAGTGGGAACTTTTTCTCAGGAAATTTATACCAATATTTTTTTCGCAATACCTAAAATTGAAAATAATTGTTCCAATCAAGTTTAAGAAAATTTTGAGTCGAGAATTATGAGTTATTTTTTCATAATTTTTAATTGTCCACGTCAATTCTAAATAGAACTTAAGATATAATTTATCATAGTGTCATGACAGGTAGATTATCAATTTAGATAATATATTGAACCTTTTGTTTTTGCATCCATTACTTTTGACTGATTAAAAGTTTGCAATTAAAAAAAAATTATTAAATCATAAATGTACCTATCTTTTGAGCATATAACTAACAAAAGCAGTCAATCTTAAGTAAATCCAGTGTAAACAGGAAATGATAAATAAATAAAGCTTTTTTCAATAAATTGTTAGGAATGGTGTTACAATGTAAATGATTGTGTTTTGTAAATAAGGGGCCAGTTTCACAAAGCTGTCTTATGACTAAGATCTGTCTTAAGACCGAAAATATTCTTAAGATTGCACCATAGCTGTTTCACAAAACTGTCATATCTTATGATAATCTTAAGATCTATCAAAATCTTAAGACAACTAGATACATGTCTTAAGTCTAAAGTGAATCTGGCGACAGTATATATTTTGGCTAAAAACCGAGGGATATTTAAAGATAAACGGTTTTTAGTGATAGATAAATCCTTTGGACTTTATTAAGCCAGACGGAACAATGAACCCCCCTCCCCACCTCTGCGCAAAAAAAAAATTGCCAATAAAAAACGTTAGAAAACCTAAAATGTACCTACTTTATGTTTTTCAACTTAATTCATTTTAATGCATTTTTTCTTTGCTTGTCTCCTCCCAACTGAAATTGCACCCCCCAGTATGGTACATGTATATAACATCCATATATCCATATATCATATATAACTTTATAAAATATATAAAATTGTTTCCTTTGAATTCCTTACCCGGCCGCAAGAATATCACAATAATTATGACCAAGCATTGCTAACTTAGGCAATTTTTTAAATGGCTAAAGTAATTCAAGATCCTACCTGTGTTCGAGATACATGTAATTTATTTATTGTTAGGTTACATTAACATCTTTTTAATAAACAGAAATACGAAGTATGTGCATTTTTATGGATGAGATAAGTCCATGAAAGTAAAAAAAACAACTTGTGTTTAGCTACACCACACGTTATAGACGTTTTACTTTTATTTATTTTGTAACATTATGGTGATTATTTTTCAGAAATTAGAAAGTAAACATTTTATTCTGTCGTACAAAATTAGATGAAAATCATCTAATTTTATTCTTATTTTTAATCTACCGGAATGTGTAATGTGTATGAAAATTATGTTGTAACATTTGATGCTGTATGTATATGCTTTCTTCATTTTTTTCTTAATAGTATTGAAATTATAAGATTTGAATTTGAAATTGTTTCTTTCGTTTCTTTTCTTCATCTATTTGCATTGTTATTTTGTGAATTTTATGAAGTAACTTTGAACACGATTTGATGTTTCAAAAGGATTCATTGCTATAATCATTCATTAATTGCAAAGGTTCAGATACTCTAGTAGCTTTAATTAAAAAATTAAATTCCGTCCGTAACTACTATTTTCCGAGCAAGAAACATTTAGACAAAATTTATTCAATTCTTTTATGGTGCATGATGAAATTAATTCAAATCTAATTTTATGACCTAACCTCAACACACACAAACACACCCTAATTGTATAAAAGTTGATGCAATACAAATTTTTTCCTAGAGTATATCTACAAATTTAAGGAAAAGCAACTAAACTTCGTGCAAACATAATTTTAACAAAAAATCCCTGTGAAATTAAAGAATTAATTCGTCTTAAGATTTGTCTTAAGATTTCTTATACTTTAGATAGTTTTGTGAAACAGCAGTAACAAATCTTATGATTGTCGTAAGTCAGATCTTAAGATGATCGTAAGATCTATCTTAGGACAAAAATTTTAAAAGAGCGAAAATTAAAAAAAAGAATTTAAGGTTTTTTTTTAATTTATAAACTATATTTAAAATTATTAATCATCTAAATTCATCGATATACTGTAATATTGGTTACATTTAAAATGAAATAGAGTGTCATTTGATCATTCAAAATTTATGAATGATGAAAAGTGCGCCAATTTACATGAGTGAATCGGAATGCAGAGCGAAATCGGAAGGAAGAAGGCAAAACTGGAGGAGCCCCCTCCCCTAAAAACTAAATCATTCGCAAGAAAAAATTGTGTGAATAATTGGTTATACTCCAATCTCTGCTATAGAGCGCGGTATCAACACCTGTGAGGTCACCCGGAAAAACCCATTTACGCTCTCTCTCTCTCTCTCTCTCTCGATTTTCCTAAGTTAAGACGTCTTAAATCATCATGACAGAGAAAAAAACTCTCTCGCTCTTTCTCATAGCTTAAGATTGATTGATTGTATATTATTTAACTCCCTCTCGAGAATCTTTCACTCATATGGAGACTCCACCACTCGCCGGTGGAGAGCTACAAATTTTCTCCTATTCTTAAAACTTAGGGTCATTGAGCAATGAGGGACATGCCACCACCAACTGCGACACGGGGCCTCGGTTTATGCGATCTCATCCAAAGGACCGGTCTCCATGTTCCACAGTGGGATTCAAACACAACTGAGACGTAAGGATCCTTACTCCGCGACTCTCTTAGATGAAGTGAAATTAAATTTTATTCTTTTACTTAACAGGATACATATTCTTACTATGTATGTTGAGCATCTGCATGAGGCACTGGATGTCATAAGAATTCTAACCATGGGTATTCTTGGAAAGTAGATGCATACAGGCACGTTATTTAACATGGGGGAAGGGAGGTCGAAACATACTATTTACATTGTACCAATATAAATGTTCATAGAAAGATCGCCCCTTCCCTCCTATTTGTGTTGTATAGTAAAATAAGGGTAATGTAGTAGTGTACGAGTAAAATTTGTCACTAAAGAAGTTGGAACCTAGTCCCCTCTTCCCCAACACGAAATAAGATTTTCGCACAGGCACCTGACGTTACTTAATTTTCTTTTAATGAAAAAATATACCCCTACCTAAAAAAAATTATTATTTTTTTTTTTTTATTTGAAGAAAAATAAAGTAATGTCAGGTGCCTGTGGATTTTCGAGCTACAAAATGTTCGGGGTTCTTTTTCGCTTGTCAAGTTTTTTTTAAATGTAAGTTAGATTCTTTTTCTATATGTTAGTTGGATTCTTTTTCTACCCCCCCCCCCCTTTCCAAATCGATGCTACGTCCGTGTCATATGTAAATGCAGTACATTAAAACTGTGTTATAATTCAACATCTGTAGAAACACCTGATATATACACAATACAAAAATCCATGATTTTTTAGATAGCTTCAAGGAAGGGGGGGGGGGGTTAGACAATAAATAAATCTTTTAAATGAAATAGAGTGCAATATCTTTAATCAGTCAAACTGTATTACATTTGTTTTGATAAACACATCAACAAAAATCAATAGTCTTATCAAACATTTTATTTAACGAAATCAATATATTACAGTAGTATATAATTTTTACAGCTGTCGTTAACGGTCCCGACATACTAATCAGTATTTCGAATTCTTCCTGTATCTTTAAATTCTCAATTACATCCGATACGACGATTTCATCGAGTCAGCAACAACACTGACGCAGCTATCTCTACTTATGATAGACTTAAGATAGGTCTAAAGCTATCGTAAGTTTAAGATTATTTTTAAGAACTTTCTTAATTTACGATACTTTCGAAAACTCCACATAGTCTTAAGAATTGTCGTAAGTATATCTTAAGACGTTTCTTAGTCCTAAGATAGCTTCGTAAACATTTTAATGCAATGGATTTGTAATTCATTACATAATAATCGATGTAATGGTTATTATTACATCATTATTATTTATAATTTTGGATATAAATTAAGACCGAAAATTATCGTAAGATTGCACCATAGCCGTTTCACAAAACTGTCATATCTTATGACAATCTTAAGATCTGTCATAATCTTAAGACAAATAGATACTTGTCTTAAACGTAAAGTGAAACTTGCGACAGTATGTATTTTGGCTAAAAACCTAAGGGTATTTAAAGAAAACGGTTTTTAGAGATAGAAGAATCCTTTGGGCAATATCCGGCCAGTCAGAACTATAGTCCCCCCATAATTTGCCAAAAAATATACGATAGAAAAACTAAAATGTGCCTACTTTATGTTTTTCCACTTTATTCATTTCATTCCAAGACATTTTTCTTTGGTTTTGCCTCCTCCCAACTGAAATTACGACAACGTGTGTTGGGGGTTGAGTCATAAAATTAAACTTGAATTAATTTCATCATCAAAAAATTGAATAGAATTTGTCTTCTTGCTCAGAAAATAGTAGTTTCTGACAACATTTATGATATTTTTTTAATTAAAGCTACTAAGGTATCTTAAACTTTGCAATTACTAAATGATTATAGCAATGAATCCTTTTGAAACACCAAATCGTGTTCAAAGTTCGTTGATAAAATTCGATGAAGGTGTCTTTAAAACGCTTCAACTACTGCAACAAAAGAAAAATGCTAACAAATGAATAAGAAACGATAAAACAATTTCCAATCAAAATGTTATAATTTCAATACTATTAAGAAAGAATGAAGAAAGCATTACAAACAACATCAAATGTTACAGCATGATTTTCATGTACACATGTACAAAGTTTCCGTTTTTTTGGAAAACTGCTCATGTTATTCCTTTGTTTAAAAAAGATGATCCCTCCTTAGTTTCTAATTATAGACCTGTGTCGTTACTATCTTGTGTTAGTAAAATTATGGAGATAATTATTTTTAAACATATGTATAATTATTTCCATTGCAATAACTTGTTTTATCGATATCAGGCGGGTTTTTTACCGGGTCATTCAACTGTATATGAATTGCTAGAAACGTATCATAGTATTGTTCAAAACATTGATGAAGGTAAATCATGTTGTATGGTCTTCTGCGATCTTTCAAAAGCTTTTGACAGAGTTTGGCATAAAGGACTTCTTTTTAAATTACAAACTTACGGTATATCAGGAGATCTTCTTCAGTGGTTTTCTAATTATTTGTGTAAAAGGTCACAAAAAGTTATGTATAAAGATCTGTTATCATCAAAACTAGATATTTTTGCAGGTGTACCCCAAGGTTCCGTTTAAGGACCCCTTTTATTTCTGATATATGTAAATGATGTTGCTGTAAAAATGTAATCAATGTGTAGACTTTTTGATGATGACAATTCACTTCAACATTCTTCATATAACATACTTGATATTGAATATAACTTAAATCATGATTTACATATACTGGAACTTTGGTCAAACCAGTGAATTCTAAAATTCAACCCTTCCAAAACTAAAGTAATTTTTTTCAATAAGAAAAAAACATTTTTGATATGCCTAAATTATTTTTTAAAGATGACAGACTGGAGAGAGTCCCTGTTCAACGTCAATTAGGTCTATTGTAATCACAAAACCACAGCAGGACTGAATACATTGACAGCATTGTAAACAATACTTATAAAAAACTTGGGCTTTTGAAAAAACTTAAGTATAAAATCGGCAAGACACACCTTTCAAAATTGTATGTAACATTTATCAGACCCTCGCTCGAATACGCTTCAATTGTTTGGGATGGCTGCTCTAATAATGATGCCGAAAAGCTTGAAAGAGTTCAATTATCTGCAGCTAGAATTGTTACAGGACTTCCAATTTTTGTGTCAAGAGAAATACTTTACTTTGAAACTGGCTGGGAAACATTGAAAGTTAGGCGCTATAATGCAAAAATGACCACGATGTTCAAAATTCATAATGGTAGTGTACCTGAATATTTAAATGACATTGTTCCAAACAAGCGTGAATACATTTCAAATTATAATACCCGTAATAAGGAACAATACGCTGCCCCAAGATGCAGATAAGAATTATATAAAAGATCTTTTATTCCCGACGCTGTGAAACAGTGGAATTTACTAAAGACAGAAACGAGGGAAGCTATCTCACTCAATGCATTTTGAAAAAACTTAACTACAGAAGTAAAAAATCCCCCAATTTATTTTTCATTTGGCAAACGTTATACCAATATAATCCATACTAAACTTAGACATAACTGTATACTTAACTATGATTTACATAAAAGAAATATTATTAATAGCCCTTTATGTTCATGTGGAAAGTATGAGGATGTTTATCATTTCTTCTTTGCCTGCAGAAGTTATCCAAACGCTAGGAAAAATCTTTTTAATCGCCGTTTTTACTTGACGAATTGGTCAATATTGACACAAATTTGTTATTATGTGGTGATGTAAATTTGCCTGCAGAAACAAATACATATATTTTTGCTGCTGTGCATAGATTTATTGACGAATCCTGTAGATTTTAAATTGTTATTTTACTGAACAAATATTTCTCTTGTATCCTTTTTGCATTTAAATTTCTATGAACTACATGTATTTTAATTGCATGACATATAGTTATATTTAAGGAGAGGAACTTGTAAGTTGAAAGAACTTGTTTCCAATCCTTTTGTTTATACAATAAAATATATTCAAAACAAAACATGTACACATTACACATTCCGGTAGATTAATGAGGGATACCCCGACAATAAAATTATTTGATTTTCATCTAATTTGTACCACTGAATGTGCTGTTTACTTTCTCATTTCCAAAAAAAAAAAATCACCATAATGTTACAAAATAAATGAAAGTAAAACGTCTAAAAAATAGTGTAGCTACGAACATAGAAATTGTTTTTTTTACTTTCGTGGACATATCTAATCCATTATAAAAATGCATATACTTCATATTAACGTAACCTATCAATATATAAACTACATGTATCTCGAACACAGGATCTGGAATTATTTTAGCCATTTTAAAACTTTTTTAAGTTAGCATTCTTGGTCATAGTTATTGTGATATTCTTGCAGGGTATGGAATTCAAATGAAACAATTTTGAATAAAGTTATGTATGATATATGTATTTTACATACATGTACATACATGGAGGGGCAATATCAATTGGGAGGGGACATAAGCAAAGAAAAAAAATGTTTTGAATTGAATAAATTGAAAAAAAAACACAAAGTAGGTACATTTTAGGTTTTCTATCGTTTATTTACTAGCAAATTATTTTTTGCGGGGGGAGGGGGGTTCAATGTTCTGTTTGGCCTAATATAGTCCAAAGGATTGTTCTATCACTGAAAACCGTATATCTTTAAAAATCCTTCGGTTTTTAGCTAAATTATATACTGTCGCCAGTTTCACTTTTGACTTAAGACATGTATCTAGTTGTCTTAAGATTTTAATAGATCTTAAGATTATCATAAGATATGACAGTTTTGTGAAAACAGCTATGGTGCAATCTTAAGATAATTTTTGGTCTTTAGACAGATCTTAGTCATAAGACAGCTTTGTGAAACTGGCCAACGGACCAGATATGTCTGAATCAAACCATAGAGTTATCGAAAATGATTTTTGTTGTTGTTATTTTCAGGTATTTTTATAACAATTTTCAAAACTTCACCCACCTTCTGTTTTCATGAGACAAAGGGTATTATAGACTGGATCGTCTACATAGATACACATAGGTTTTGGCACAGTTGTTCCTGACTCATTTCGTATTTCTGTTACCGTCTTCGCTACAACTTTACAATATAAAAAGAAAATCTAATATAGACATTAAAAGTAATAACAATTATTAGAATTTCGTGTTTTATGAATTGCAAGTGAACAATAAATTCATTAAAATGTCAAATATGACTCAATATTTTTAATATTCTATTTTTAGCTTTATTCCGAGCTGATTTTTAATCCAAATAAAAAATGATGGTAATTGAATTCACTTACGTTTTAAAAGTGGAGTGGGCGTTGTTTGAACTTGAAATGATGTGAAAATACATAATCATTAACAAATAATAAGAATATATGATACAAAACAATGAA
Organism: Saccostrea glomerata; assembly: GCA_003671525.1. Taxonomy (NCBI): domain Eukaryota; kingdom Metazoa; phylum Mollusca; class Bivalvia; order Ostreida; family Ostreidae; genus Saccostrea; species Saccostrea glomerata. The sequence continues at coordinate 1,153,962 of PRKT01000126.1, forward strand.
TTATTATATTTAACATATATATGTATTGATAAATTGTCATTGAAATCAATTATAACTGTGTGAAGGAATGGTATATGAAGATTTACACTGATTCACCATTCATCTCAAAGAAAATATTTACATTTCTACGCGTTAGATATATCTCATATTAAAATGTTAAACTCATGCACATGATTTCTTATGTTTAATCATTCCAAGTGCTTCAAAAAGATTGATGCAACACATCGCATTACTTTTTTTTAATTAACCAACACTTTGTTTTGATGTCCATATTTTAAAACATTTAATTATTTTAGTGGATCAAATTTAAAAAAATCAAACTTTTTTAAACAACCTCATCTTCCTTGAAACTTCCGGATTAAATATAGATTGATTGATTCTATGTTGTTTAACGTCCATCTCGAGAATTTTTTATACTCATATGGACACTTCACCATTTGCCGGTGAGAGCTGCAAATTTTGTCTTATGTTTGGCACTCATGGCCATTGAGCAGTGAGGGATCTTTTTCTTGCACCTACTGCTACACGGGACCTCTGTTTAAATGATCGCGAATGATTAGTTGAAGTGCATTTTTTGTTCCCCTACTATTCCTATATGCGTGTAAAGTAACTGAACTAAGCACGCACGCTGTATAGTTATGATGAGCACTGGTGTCTTCTTTTAAATTGTGAATGTCGTTGCCTCTGGTTTGAAACATGAACCAACTTCAATAGTTTAAAGTTGTTACATGATGCTCAGGTGACCTATAATGCCCATGGGTCTCTTGTTTCAGTTTTGGAAGATTTTAAATCAACTTTCATTTAAAACTTTTTTCACATTCTCACCTGTTCTTGTTCTTGAAAATTGTGGATGAAATGTAGAAATGGCACTTGTAGCTGGAAGAAATAAACAAACCTTAATAACATGGTTTAAAAAGAATTTAAAAGTTAGAATAAAGATTTTAAAAAATATTAAATGTTGTTTAATAGTCAATTTTTTTCTGCAATAGCTGCAACTTACTAGCAAACAGAATCATTTTATTATTCATATATGGACAAATTAATTATTGAAAATAGGTATTAATAGATTAGATATTGCTTCATTGATATGCAGTCATTGAACATATCATTGATGAGACAGCCACTGCCTAGAAACTCTATAGAGGAGATATGCTTATTGCTGTTTACTGACTGATAAACGATAATGACTTTCTTGTGAGATAAAAACGATTTCAAATGGATGTAATTATACGAGAATTTATTCTTAAAAACGTTTTTTATGGCATTTTTGTTTAATTATAAACAAATGAGAAGATTTTTTTTTTAAAGTAATCGCAAGTTTTTCTTACTCGCAGACTGAAGAAAGGATTATCTGAAAGACAAACTTTCTTTTTATCAGTTTCTATCAATAAAAATAAATTTTAGGTTTTCGTTCATTGATACAATTTTAAGATTGATTTCTTATGGTCCATAGCTAAAGAATTAATAAAAAAAAAAATAATTACATTTAATTATATGATTTCATCATGATCATCGTCTCCTAGTCTGGACGAAAGACTAAAACTAATTTTTCTTAATTTAATTTTCATCAGTTTAATCTATTAAACGAACTAGAGCATAATTTTAATATATAATAATTTTACTCTTACATGTACATTGACATTTGTTTATTGCTAGGATAGTCCGATAAAATTAGATGTTTTAATTCAATTGTATAAAAGTAAATAAATAATTAATAGAGAAATAGGGTTACCTCTTGGTGATGGGGTAGCTACCGTTTGAGTTTGAAATCTTCTAGCTAAAATATTACAAAAAAGAATATTCAACAAAAATTACTTTTTTGTTGTGTATGTATAAAGGAGTATGATAAAAAATATATAACGTACCTGTACCAGAGGTCATTGGAGATCTAAATGACCCTAAAAGGGAAAAGAATTTATATAGTGTTCGGCACAGTGTAAAACTCCTTAAGTTTGATTTACTCAATTTTCTTGAAAATAATTCGGAATAATAATTTTCAAGCATAAGATTTTTATAACAATTGTACAAAAGCAGAATTAAATCTAAACATTGGATATATATGCTAATCATACAGCGACATCCTTAAGTTATTGTTTACATTAAATTATACATCTGAGACGAATTCGTTGAGATGAGCTGCTGAATGAAAATATCCTTTCCTCTAACCTCATTCTTCAAAGCAATATATAATTTAGATTCCAGTCAGTTAACTTAGCTCAAAATTATACCTCCTCGGAAATTAGGAAATTGGTTATCAAACGTAGATATGGCGCTTGAACCTAGAAAAAAAGAAGGAAAAATGCGGTTTTTAAAATAATGTATTTATTAAGACTTGAAACGAAAATGATTATGGTACATTAATACTATTTACCATGAGATGTTTCTGCACGAACCACATTGGCAACACCTAAAAGATTTAAAAGGAACAAAATCAAAAGTAAATACCAACAAAATAAATAAGTGTATTGGTAAGATTTAAATGTCAATAAATAATAATGACTTTTTGGTTTGATTATCCCCAAAATATATTTGTAATATTTGCAATTTCAGGAAGGGAAAACACTTTATCGGTTTTCCCTGCAATAAAATGTATAACATTGGAGAAACGATTCTACAAGTACACGTATCTCAAAAAAGAAATTTAAAAATAACTTAACTATCTGATAAAAAGCATTGTTCATTGGTGATTCATGATTAGATGCAAGAGATATTGTGAGAACACTTATCATACTTAAATGACCATTGACAAAAAAAAACAAACTGGTAGCAGACCAAACATAAAAACCTCTAAAAACATCAGAGGTGTATTAACATGTAGGAGGGCCTTTGTGGAGTCTATCGTATATTTTTACCTACCGAAATTTCGTGGTTCTGATGCTGTTTGTCTGTTGTTCTCTAATTTGAAATTTAAATAATGTCTTTTAATTATGAGAACGATTAAAATACAATAAAACATTTCATTTTGTTATATTTAACGTGCTCTTAACTTCCAGTTAAATAAATATCTTTTTTCATATGAATAACAATGAGAAAGAAAAATAAAATTGCAAGATTTCTGTGGGTACATTTACATGTACATGACATTGTTTACATAGTGACAATCGGATGATTTGAACAATTTTATGCAAAAAGGACAATGAATTGCAAAGAATTGAACTCGAAATAGATTGTAAAATAATTGATCCTATTTCATAACATTAATACAATTTTTCTAAATCAATCTTATCTACTCATACAATTACTTACCTCTATCAACATTGGAAGATGTTTGTGAAAACGTATGTTGTATAGAATGTCTTTGACCTACATTCAATTAAAAAACACATATATTAGACAATCAACTTAAATATTGTCTTAATAACATTTTCTTAATATCTTCAAGCAATCAATCAGTTAGTATTAATGGTTCACATTGATTCAACACACATATTGAACCCTTTTCATAGAACTATTTTTACCTACCGAAATTTCGTGGTTCTGATGCTGTATGTCTGTTGTTCACTAATTTGAAATTAAATAATATCTTTTAATCATGAGAATGAACAAAAAATACAATAAGACATTTCATTTTGTTTATATTTAAATGTTCTTAACGTACAGCTATATCAAAATCTTCTTTCATATGAACAACAATGAGAAAGAAAAAATAAAATTGAAAAGCTCCTTATCAATTATTATTTTTTAATATACGAAAAAACTTACTCATGGAATCCATGTTACGCATTGTTTCAGACATGGCTAATTGTACAGACTGCATCGGATCTATAGACAAAAGCAAAGTTTTAAATCCAGGGTAAATATTAGTCCTTATCTTGTAATCATCACTCAAGTTAATTTTAAGTATCTTCCTCAGTCATGCCTTTTAAAAATATTTATTTAAATTGCAAAACTACTTACTAAGAGAAGAAATTAAGAATTGATCTTTCGACTTTCAATTGTTTCGGGGGTATATAGTTTTTGTCGTGTACGTCCGTCTGTTTGTCCGCAAAAACTTTAAGCTAGCCCATAACTTTTGATTTAGTGGAGCTATGACGTTCATTTTTCATATGTGTATTCCTTGTGACAAGACATTTCTTTGGGTACCACCAAATTTGACCTTTAGACCTAGGAGTTTGACCCACTTTTACACAAAAATTTTGAATTTTTACTTTGGCCACATTTTTTTAACAGTAGACACGGGGACATTCATACTTCACATATGTATTTTTTGTTGAAAGACCTTTCATTGGATACCAACAAACTTGACATTTTGACCTTGACTTGGAGAATATTCCGTACTTGTAAAAAAAACTTTAAAATTGGCCTACTTTCAAAATTTTTTAACCTTGGCCATAACTTCTGAACGGTTAGGGCTAGAGCTTCCATATTTTACATATGTATTCTACGTGCCAAGACCTTTCATTTGATATCAATTATTTTGATCTATTCACCTTCACCTTGGAGATTTTTGTACTTATGAAAAAAAATTAACCTTGGCCATAACTTTTGAATTCTAAGGGCTAGTGATCTCATACTTCACAAATATAATTATTGTGAGAAGACCTTTATTAGATACCAAGAACTTTAACCCTTTGACCTTGACCGTGGAGTTTGGCCTACTTTTCAAAAGCAAACCTTGACTATTACTTTTAAAGGGTAAGAAATAGGGCTTTCATACTTTACATATTTAATCCTTGCGACAAGACCTTTCATTTGATAGCAAGATCTTTACCTTGGAGTGTGACCTACTTTTAAAAATTTTTTAACCTTGGCAATGCCTTCTAAACGGTTAGGGCTGGGGCTTCCATACTTTACAAATGTATTTTGTGGCAAGACTTTTCATTGGATGACCTTGAAGATTTCCGTACTTAGAAAAAAATAGCCTTGACCCACTTTCATTTTTCAATTGTATTTCTAGTGAGAATACCCTTCTTCTGGTACCAATATATTAAATTTGCATTGAAGAAAAGATAATCTTTGATATGTTGCCACACGGGGGCATCAGTGTTTCACAAACACATCTTGTTCATTTAAAAATCATCATTTAAACAGATAGTGAGATATAAAATAAATATTGATAATACTTCTTTTTATAAAAATATGTTGCTAAAAACTGGATGCATTTATCATACCAAAGACGCTTGGTTTGGGTGATAGTTGTTTAGCTCTGGTTCCTGGAAAAAAAGCATTTACAAAAAGGTAATTTCACAGAATTTTTTAAAAAGCATATAATAACAGGAATTCAACTGCTTTTTAAGCTGTGTATTTCACAGAATTGACCATCCTCAGAAACTTATATTTCAGCAACTGTTATAACAACACTGGTTAATATATCGTATATGTTGCTTTCGATGCCATATCGACATGAAGGAGAGTAAAAAGTTTTTGTTTGCTTGTTTGTCTGTTGTTTAAAGTGCACCTCGAGAATTTTCTACTCATAAGGAGAAGCCACCACTTGCCTGTGGAAAACTGAAACTTTTAAATAGCGAGTCAACTGCAGTGTACTTGTGTGTACAATCAGAATGTTTTAATCAAATAATTTTGCAAATGTCCAATGAAAAGGTAAATATATTTACGAGTTCCATTTTTATTGAAAAACAGTTGTCAATGATCTAAAAAAGCCTGGACTTTAATTTTTCGTGGGGAATGGTTGTGTATAAAATTGAAAAATCGTAAGATTTTAAGCTGTTGAATTTGGTAAAAATCTTGTGATTTTAAATGTTCCAAAAATTCCTTGGAATTTTTAAGTATCTAAATCTGATTTACACCACTTCTCAAATATATTGTGGCACAGTACTCTTGAAGTTTCTCCTTCCCCTCTTTTAATATCTTTTAAAAAGTTTGTTTGATAACATTTGCAAGTAGGTTTAAATTATCAATTAGTGTTTTTTCACACTATTTTATTTATTTGATTAAATTATAATTAATGTGAACAAAAACGATTGTGCAAAGTGACAGGTGTGGGTTCGCTTATGTGATAGTAATGCGTCCGTCGTCCGTCCGTCTGTAAACAATTTTTCAAAATGCTACTCCTCCTACAGTTTTGGTCTGATTTCAATATAACTTGGCACACAAGTAAACTACACTAAGATACATAATTCTGTGTATCGGTTTTTGTCATTATTCTATTTATTGCCTTTGTAAAGTTTTATATCCCAACTGCTACTTTTCTCTTTCTTTATTATAAGTACAAACCAGTAGAGCTTCAATCTCGACAGAGACTTCTGGTTTCTTTAGAAACCATGAATTGTACTGTGAACCTCATTTCAAATTCTACGAAAAACTGTGTGAGAACAAATTGTACTCATTAATTACAATGCATTATGTAAATCTTAAAGATAAATAAGGCATGAAACGAATACATTTACCATTTATGCAAAAGAAGTAATCAATGTACTTGATACATTCATTTCAGAAATTTTGCTCTACTCCAATATCCATCAGAAGTGTTAACAAATGAGATGTTATTTTTTCATGCATTATAATAAGACAATTTTTCATTTAACACTTACTTAAAATGTTACTGTCACCGGTCTTCGACATCGCCCGATTCACTGCTTGGACAGGGTCTATAATAAACATTTGTAGGAAACATTACTGAATGGACAATGTGTTGTTCCTCTAATAATAGACCCACGTTTCAAATTTCAACAATAAAAAAACAGAAGTTTCTGATGAAACCGTAGTCTTTTGGTCTGTACGTAAAACAAAGGAAAAGTTTTTATTCTTAGCAACCATGGCATCATCGTTCATCCAAATAAAAAAAAAAACGATGCACTAAATTATGTATCTTCGTGAAGTCTACTTGTGTGTCAACTAATATTGACATCAGACTAAAACCACAGCGTTTCAAAGGAATTTCACAGAAATTTCTATTTTTAGTAACCATGGAAACACCGTTCCTCTAAATCAAAAGCCGATGCACTAGATTATGTATCTTCTTGTAGTCTACTTGTGTGCTAAGTTATATTAAAATCAGACCAAAACTATAGGAGAAGAAGCGTTTAAAAGAATTTCATAGAAATTTGTATTTTTAGTAATCATGGAAACACCGTTCCTCGAAATCGTTCATCGGAATCAAAAACCGATGCACTAAATTATGTTTCGTAGTGTAGTCTACTTGTGTGCCAAGTTATATTGAAATCAGACCAACACTATAGGAGGAGTGGCGTTTCAAATGAATTTCACAGAAATTTCTATTTTTAGATAAAAAGACGCAATTTATGACGTCATAATACATGAGCTACAGAAAAAAAATGACGTCATTATACGCCCGAATTGATAGATCCGGGGCGTATATTGTTTTTGTCCTGTCTGTCTGTCTGTTTGTCTGCAACTTAAACCTTTGCCATAATTTTTGAACCATGAAAGATAGGGACTTCATATTAATTTTAGTATTCATACTCCATTAATTAAGCTCTTTTAAATGACACCAAGAACAATGGCCTTGTGACCTTGACTGTGACCTACATGCTTAAAATGGCTTTTTATCTGCAAACTTTATCCTTTGCTATAACTTTTAAACCATGAAAGATAGAGACTTCATATTTGGTATGCATACTTCACTAATTAAGTTCTATCAATAACACCATGGTCAGTGGCCTTGTGACTTTGACTGTGACCTATAGCTAAAAATAGCTTTTTATCTACAAACTTTAATCTTCGCTATAACTTTTGAACCATGGCAGATAGAGATTTCATATTTGGTATGCTTACTTCACTATTTAGCTCCTTTCAAAATGATACCATGTTCAATGACCTAGTGGTCAGTGGTCCTGACTTTGACCTGTATACGAAAAATAGATTTTTCGTACCTTTGCCATGACTTTCGAACCATAGACGATAGAGACTGCATAATTAGTATATATACTTCACTAATAAATCTCATGCAAATGACACCAAGGTCAATGACCTTGGGATCTTGACTGTGACCTAAATGCTAAAAGTAGTTTTTTCGTACCTTTGCCATAACTTTTGAACCAAAAGAGATAGAGACTTCATATTTGGTATCCATACTTAACCAATCAAGTACTCTCCACTGATTTCAAGATAAATGGCCTTGTGACCTTGACTGTGACCTATATGCTAAAAATTGCTTTTAATCTGCAAACTTTAACCTTCGCTATAACTTTTGAACTATGAAAAGTAAAGACTTCATATTTGGAATGCATACTTCACCAATCAAGTCCCTTCAAATGACACCAAGGTCAATGGCCTTGTGACCTTGACTGTAACCTATATGCTAAAAATAGCTTTTTATCTGCAAATTTTAACCTTCGCTATTACTTTTGAACCATAAAAGATAGAGACTTCACACTTGATCTGCTTACTTCACTAATAAATTTCTTTCAAATAAAACCAAGGTCAATGACCTTGTGACATTAACTGTGACCTTAATGCTAAAAATAGAAATTTCCGTACCTTTGCCATGACTTTCGAACTATAGACGATAGAGACTGCATATTTAGTATGCAAAGTCCACTAATAAATCTCTTTCAAATGACACAAAGGTCAATGACCTTATGACCTTGACTGTGGCCTGTATGCTAAAAAAGTTTTTTCGTACCTTTGTTATAACTTTTGAACCACAAGAGATAGAGACTTCATATTTGGTATCCATATTTCACCAATCAAGTTCTTTCAAATGACCTCAAGGTCAATGGCCTTATGACCTTGACTGCCTTTATTAAATGCTATAATATTTTTTTTAATTTTGATGCCTCCGGGCGCATAGTGTTTCACAAACACGTTTTGTTTGTAATTGAAATATAGTCCAAAGGGTTTAACTGAAAAGTAATTTATTTTCCACTAAAACTGGGCAGTTCTAATATTCCTTGGGCTAGGGCCAAAAAAGGGCACTAAGTGAACCTTGTTCTTTGAATCAATAAATTTAATCTTATTGTGATTTTAATTGGAAAAGTTTTAAAATAAATATTTAAATACTTTATTGTTACCTTGTCGAAATGAATGCCATCTTCATGATAGAATATTAAAATCATAGTTACATGTACATTGATTTGCTTTCAAAGCAATATTATCTTTTTTGCAAAAGTAATTTTACCTAAAAATCCTTGATCAACAGACATCCCATTGTGTGAGGCTTCAACTGAAACGAAAATTATATAAATGTTTGAATGTTTTTTTTCATTTCTTTCTATAGATCAAGTTTGTTGCAATGCATATTTGAGTACTTATAATTATATTTTCTAATTATCAAAGTGGGTAAAATTATTTCTGAATAGGAACTAGTATCAAGTGATGAATGAGTCCGGCTCTCAGATATATCTTTAAGGTATTATCAAAATTTTGATTCTTTTTGCTTCAAACTTCGACAAACAAAAATGTGCAATGTAGTAGAATTAGTGGAGTAAACAAAGGATAGTAAATGTTAAACTAGGGATTCTGTGAGCACTTAACTAGCAAAGTAATATAACCGCTCCCATCTCAGTATAATTACAGAGTCCAGGTTTGCTATGAGAAATCACAAGTTTCAACCGATTCAAACAGGAGGTGCAAATAGGAGGTGCATGATGGCTTTATAAAATATTTCACATGTTGAAGTTTCATTAAATCTAAATCAGGGGTATGACAGGAGTTATGTATCCCCGATTTTAGGTCCAAGGTATGCGATGGGAAACTTCAGTCATGTGTCCGAAGGAAAACTTTAATAGGTGATGCACAATGCCACCATGCAATAATACTTTTGTGAACCATTCATGTATTCAGAAGGAGTTGTGGATTACAATTTATCCCCGTATGTTTACGGATGCCTCGAAAGAAGTACGAAGGATAGAAGGACTTACATTCTATGGACGCCCAAGCCTATCACAAAATACCTGAACACATTTCAAGAGGATGTATAATTATGTTATGACACATACAAAATCCTGAATTAATTAAAAAGCAACATAATGTACAAAAAATGGAATACAGTTAAACAACATACCTACTCTGGATTCAGTGTGGACTTGACCCGACGCATCTTTGTAAACTGCAGATATTAAAGGATTAAAAAAAAAAGATTGTTACATTTATTTATTCCATGAAAACAACTATCTCACAGTCGAGCATTGGCACAAAGCTTAGGTTGAAAATACTAAATTACATTGAAACATGTCATTTGAAAAGATTTATTTCATGCATTTTGAACATTTATTTAAACAGCCATTACTAGCTTTGTAAATCCAAATTTAACATAAATTTTTTATAAGAATGATTACCAGAAAAAATCTTCCCAAGCATTCCAGGCCCCATTGATCCTAAGGAAAAGACCATCATAAAATGTATTACTAGTATTGTATATATTGCAACTTGATTATTCTTTTATTGTTACTGATCAATAAAGAAAATGATGCGTCTTAGCTTGCAAATTGCAAAAGTTTGTTTTAAATCAAGAATGCAGTTAGGTTAACAATTATAATAATAGTTCATTTTACTACCTGCGACATTAATTATTTCAAGCAGTAAAGATTAAACCATAGGATAAAATCTTTGCATTAATTTTTCTATTACGTACAAAGGGAATGGGGTTTACCTGTCTGAAACGACTGCGTCAATTCCCCAGTTGTACCTTTAGAATTCAAAATATAATAATTCAAAAAAGTTTGAGACATGCATATATTTTTGAATGCATAATTATTACATTTCTGTAATAAGGTTCGATAAAATATTGAAGTTGGCTTCATTGTCGTTTTGAGGGTTAATTTGACTTCTGCTTATGAACTTTCGATGCAAGAAAAATTACAATATTTATTTTAGTAGTAAGCATAATTAAAAACCATAAAGCAGTTTTCTAAAAGGGCAAAATGTACGAACACAGGTAATTACTAGTGTGTGAATTTTGAACGTGTACGTGAAATTCAATGAAATGGTTTGTCACAGACACTGTTTTCTTTTCTTCGAAAGATACAGTCATGTATATCATAAAACTGTAGTTAACAAATGTATCAATAATAGCATGATTTAATTTAATATTTTTCTTTAGTTTTCATGTATCAAACGATCAAAACTTGAACACGATAATACACAAAAGTTTGAATTGACGCGATATTACACAATATTTTATTGTTACCTATGACTTACCAAACAGGATATGGCATCACAGAAAAGCTTAAATTACACAATTAAAGGTAAACTTTTATCTTTAAACTGTTGAAGGTTATTGAAAGACAAAATGTTTTGTATGTATGTTCTTTGTACAAAAAAGGGAACTTAAAGACAGATTATGACCGACCTAACGTGTTTATTGTTACTTGCATGATACTTTTTATTGTTTGTAACTAGGAGTGGTTTATAGCACGTGATTCCAACATTGAAATGAATGGCCAATCTAAAAAAACAAAAACAACTATCATTTAGTATTTTTCTAAGGTTTTCTATCAACCATTGTGTAAAAAAACCTAAAATCTTTTTATATCCAACTGAAGCCTACTCTAGGTTTTTAACAATCTCTTTTCGAAACTGAGTGAAGACTCCGCTGTACTTGCTTTAAACAGTATGAAATATTGATTATGATATTGCATAATATTGTGCAAATATCACCGTGGTTATTGTTAAATTATGTATCTATCTGACTGATAAAAGAACACGCCCTACTTTACCTAAGACTGCAACAGACTGTCATCTTAAAACATACGTGACAAAAATTGCCAAATTTACAAAGTAATAGAGGGCTTTTGTCTATTATCAAAGTCTCAAAATCGAGGGAAACAAAACAATCTATTGTCATTACGTAGACTTAAAGGATTTAATGTAATTTTTCATTAGATTTTGGATTTGGTTGATTTGCGATGATGTACTTAGAAAATTAATTGTAAGTTAAATCCCTTATACATGTGAAATCAAAGCTGAAACATAGAAAAAGTATTTTTCTTTACTATCAACATTGCTTTAGATGTACGAGTTCTGAAACGTATGTCTCCCATGCGTGTAAGCTAATTTGAACTACAGGTACTATGAGCAATGAGCTCACTATATGATACCCCCGCCTCCAATATATATATAATGGCAGTGTCCATGTTTTGCTATGGGAAACCAAAAACATGTGTCGGATCAAAAAGTAAAATAGGAGGTGCACAATTGCAATATGTAAAAAAGATTTTGTGAAAGTTTTATCAAATTTCATTGAGTGGTATGAGAGGAGTTGCGAATAAGAGATGGGTACCCAAAACAGACGGACGGACGCACATCTCGATAACTATATACCCTCCCGCTTTTCCAGCGGGGGATATAAATATCAAACCGGTTTTTCTTTATAATCTTTGAAGGTACTAAAAACGATAAGTGTTTTTGTTCTTGTTTGTTTACTAGTAATTACCTTGTATTCAAATACATGTATACATAAATAATCTTTTATGCTAACTTTGCGCATTTATGAAGATTGTGATACGATTTCACCTATAATTAAATATGAACTTGATTTTCAGTTCATTTTTTTTCTCCCTGCAAATTTTGTGTTTATTCATTTACATTAATCTACTGTTAAATACCTACCCAAGTTTGAATTTTCAATCATCCATTTTCCTGTAAAAAATGATGATTACAATATTTACAATTACTCATGTAAAATACAAATTAGTATTTAAAAAGAAAAATATATATTAACAGGTAATGTTTTGTTAATTCAAATAATTATTTGGAACGTTTTCTGAAAATAATCACATTAATGTCTCCGGCATTTGTCTCTTTTAATGTCCTTTATATATGAAATAAATGCAAATAAAATGTGGTTTTAAACATCTGTTTTAGTGTCAATTGCATATTTGCAAATTTTAATAAATATATTGTATCCAGTATTTTCCTAAAACAATGTTTTTGGTTGGAACATACTGGTCTCGGCATTATTTTTTGTGTCATATGATTATCATATTGTATTCAGTTATCCATTAACCAAATGTCTTGACATAGATGTATAACTATTAATGAAGAATTTGGCGTGAGGTTTACCGTCGACGCGTAGTAAAACTTGATTAAAGGATCGTCAAAAATAACTAACATACACATGTCTTATTATTTGACAGATATTTTAAACAAAACATGCATATAATAACATCTCCGATCACCATTATTAGTTTATGCTTGATCTTTTGAACACTCTTAATTAATTTAACGTTTTCGGAGACCAAGTTTTCCAGCCAACAGTTCGTATTTCGATGGCCCTAATTGTGTTCCTCTATTATATGACCTGTTTTATATTCCTGTGGCTGTGAATTTATGAAAAATCTTCTACATGAAGAGGAAAACACCTGGTGTGATCCTCAGTTTGATTGACCTTCACATATAACAAAGTTCATTCATATGTCGACTCCATATCCCAGTAAACTTAAAATAAAAGACAACTTAGAGTATGTTACATGGGCCAACTAACAACTAAATTCTATGACAAATGAAATGACCTCAGCTTCAGCTATAAGATACCCCAGAGTCTGACACATCTGTTTCATATTTGGATGTTTACCAGAATAAGACATTCATGGTAATCAAACAACGAAGCTTATGCGTTAGAGTCGCGAAGTAAGGAGTTGATCATTACGTCACGGGTTCGAATCCCACCATGGGACGTGGAGACCGGTCTTTCGGATGAGACCGCATAAACCAACGTCCCTTGTCGCAGTAGGTGCTGGCACGAAAAAGACCCCTCGATCCCTGTTCAAAGGCCCGAGTGCCGAGCATAGGACAAAAAACACAGCTCTCCGTGTTGGCGTCTCCATATAAGTGAAACATATTGAGAGGGACGTAAAACAATAACCAATCAAGCAAACTTTGGCAAACGTACATATATATCACATCGTAAGTAATGCTAGTTTTTATGCTTATAAATAAATGAGACTTCCTGATATATTTTATTGTGGTTTTTATAAGAATTATACACATGCATACACAGGATCTTACCTTGAGGACGCCCTGTCATTGGAATAGATTTATATTTATTTTTCCAAGTTATTTTAACAAAATATGTTTAGAAACTTGATTAATTCATTGTTAAATCTTTGAAAGGATCACCGGAGACAACATAAATAAATGCATTCCAAGTTTCGATGTCATAAATCTCCCCGTATTAGAAAATGTCGAGCTTTTAAGACAATTGCAAACTTCAACATTTTTCTTACCTTCTAATGGCATGAACAGGGCATAAGCTTGATAGATGATTAAATAGAACACTAAGAAAAAATAAGCAGAAATCCTCTCCATCATAATGAGTATAATATAGTAAGGTGCAGATCTCAAAAGTACACCTCGTGATAAATGTTAAAACTGACACAAACTCCAAGCTCGATCGGCTATGTGTAAATATCTAAAGAAGGTTCTCCGGTCTTAATATTAATTCAGTGTACTGATATGGTAATTAATTTAAGACAGAAATTAACATCCACCTATAAAATGAATGTCAAATTGTTATCAGATGAAGGTTATTTATGACAAAAGAAAATTGTCTATTTTTTAAAGACAACTTTATTTATATTCAATGAACATTTTTTTTTATTTTTTAAGCTTCAAGCAATTTGCACAATGCACTGAATATATCTTTTACATTTAGGGTAATTAATTTGATTGCATAACATAACAACCATCATCATTAATCAAATGAGAAGCCAATATTATGTAATAAAGGGATCAAATAACAGAAAAAGTAAGACTTCGGATTATTTATTTTGAAAAACAACAAGGGAAAAATTCTGCCATTCAGTTGAATGACGAAAAGGTGATTAAAAGTTCACTGAAGTGACTGTATGGCAGAGTTTCTTATATAAACTTCCGGATCCACTGACCACTCAGTGGACCTGAAGGTGCTGTGGACGATAAAATAAGTGTAAATTTCTTCTTTTTATTTTTGGTGTTGGCTGCTGTGGTCAGGATCGACCTATATAACGCAAAAAATATGCATAATTGTATTTGCATCGTCATGGCCATATTATTCATAAACATTATTCTTACAGTCTTGATACTTTTAAGGCAAAAATCAAAAATTCTACAAATATTGTCCTTAACGTTACCAAGTTGTTTCGTGCTGACTGAAAAGTAATTTCAACAAGAGTATTCAGTTATTGAATTCTTTTATGTAATTGTGAAATCTCATAACTTCAATTTCAAATTTGTCAGAATTGGTTTTAGGTTACTAGAATTGATGGAAAGAAGTTATACAAACACGTTTAAAGTTGGTAAATTTAGCTGGGTCTTTCCTCCCATCATGAGTTAATTTTATTCTTTAAAAGCGAAACACATTTATATCTGCATGTTTTTAGTATGCACCTTTCTCAATCTTAAAAATATCGCAACAAAACAAGCATAATGTATTTCATGTTCCATTGCAGATGCAAATTCATTTTGATAATAAAATAACTTATTTGTAGTGTTTTTTATTCCTTAACATTTTTGTGTATTGTCACGAACTAAACTCAGTTATTGTACTATTGATTCTGACTGGCATTCAAATTGTCCGTAAAAAAGATTGAAGCTTTAATATTTATGGGCAATCCGAATAATTATGGCTTGCTTAAAATAACTACATGTATTAATTAAACTTTTATGATCATAGCTTGTTTATATTTTGTAACATACGTCGGAATGTAGCGATATAAATAAATATTGTTTTTAATGTTCATACAATTTTTGATCTCAATTGTAATATTAATACAACCATGGAAATCAAGCCCACACTAGCTGGTTTATAACTGCAAAAGGATAAATAAATATCGTAATATATATATATTTTAAAAACTCTTCTATTTAAAAAGAGATTATTATTATTATGTTTTACCCCATTTTCAAAGAGGAAGAAATGATTATATAATGAATCATTGCACTGAAACCAAGTGCATTATAAATGTCAATGACTTCTTAGACTCAGAATTATACAAAATAAATGATCCTGTCATGCCAAAAAGTAAAATTGAAGATTTATCATTTTATTATCACGACAGGACAATACTGATTCGAACATCGAGAAAAAATCTTTTGAAGAAAAAGAATAATAACAGAAAAACACTTTCTCTTTTTCTCTCTTAAGAAGTTATATATTTAGTCATACTAAACAAAACATAATCTCTAAAATATTTATTTTAACAATTAAATTACTATACACTGTTAGAAATGTGTTTAGAATTCAAACACTTTTCTAAACACTTTCTTGTCACCTTCTTTTTTATATGTTTAATTCTTTAACATGTTTAGTTTCTAAACACGTATGAGAAAGTGTTTAGAATCGAAGCACATAAGTGTTTAGATTATAAACACTTTCTTATACATGTTTAGACATTTTACATGTTTAGGAATTAAACATATAAAAAAGAAGGTGACAAGAAAGTGCTTAGAAAAGTGTTTGAATTTTAAACACATTTCTGAATAATTTGCTTAGAAATTAAGCATATCTAGGTTTAACATATTAAAACAAGTGTAACTGCAGAAAAACTACATATATAAAACACGTGTAAATCTTGGTACAAAGAGCATATTACTTAATACACATGCTATTGTCATAATTTTCAAAATATTAACCGATATAAATTATTCATCATAAGGCCTCTGATTGTTTAGATATGTAGATAATTTACAACTGATGTTCTTTTTACACAAATTTAATATTTTGATCTCTAAGTTCTATCAGCATGAAATATATTATATTTATAACGCAGGGATGAGCAACAAAAATAAAATAAGCTAGCAATTTTATATCAAAACTTCCTTTAATCTTTTTAATAATGCATTATCAAAGATATTTCAATTAAAATTATAAAATATTTATTTTCCATAATATTTTGCATATGATTAATTACAGTGTCAATCGGTTGCAGAGTGTTTCATATGTCAGTCATCAAAATTTCAAACTTGATTAACTTTCAGAAGTCCTAAAGAACTACATAGCACCACGTGATATAATATCCCATCAGTATTAAACTGCCGAAAAGTTATCCATTTCAAATGCACAAGGATAATCACAAAATGATAATTTTAGGTTCATGTATTCAAATCCATCGAATATTGTCGAATTATGGGTTCATGTAACCCAATACACTTCATAAAAATACGTCTCTTAGTGTTGATCACGGAACAACAATTTGCACTTGAAGATGACGCCATGCACAGATGCAGGTACTTTGATACATACAAGCTTTGAGTTCAATCCGGACTACTCACATAACCTGTAGGAAAGAAAGTCAGATTTAAATACCGTATGCTGCCCATTGACATCAATTTTTCAAGTTGCATTGGAACTATACTTAAATTAAAAAAGTTATTTTTAATGGAATTCAATGTAACCTCCTCTCCTACAACTCTATACACGACCTCAAAGGCACTGTTTACATTGCTAATCGTGGTTTAATAATGCAAATCTTAATAAAAAGAAAACATACCTTTAATATAATGCAGTAAAAAGATGCCTTTCAAATGATTTTCAATTTTTCTTCATGGTTATCCGTTGGTTTGTCAGTATCTCTCCTTGATTCGTCCCTTAAGCCTTTTGTGATTTACTTTGTTTCGATGGCCGCTCAAATTAACGTTCAAATATACGAGTATTTGTGTCATTTCCGGGAAGATAACTCTGCATTTTACAGCAGAACATGTTTAATTTCTAAACACGTTTAGATATAAAACACGTTTAGACATAAGTGTTTAGTTGTTAAACATATTTCTATACATGTTTAGATCTAAACACGTCATGGAAGTGTTGAAATCCTAAACACAATTTTTACAGTGTACTTTATGCACTGTTTTATAATAAAGTTTTAAGTAATTAAAACGGACTACGTTTTATTCTCTCTAACATAGTGCTACTAACTAGTGATAAAAAATATATATTAAAAGAAAACTGTACATAAATGTCAAAAATACACGTTTGTTTGTTTGTTGATAAATATCCCTCTTGAGAATTTTTCATTCATATAAGACGCCACCGCTCGCCGTAGGTAAGCTGAAAAGTATGACTTATAGTCGGCGCTTAGTGCCGCTTAGCGCTGAGGGTTTTTTTGTGACAGCACCTACTATGACACGGGAACTCGGTTTATATGGTCTCACCCGAGAATGTTGTAAATGTTACAAAACATTTTCTTACTTATTTTCTTATAACTAAAACATTCCAAATTTTGAGGCAGCTATAGATTTTTAGTCTTCTTTTTGATTCAATTTTGGTCGCCAGTGTGGTGCAGAGGTAGACTGCCTGCTCTAAGAGTCGCAGAGTAAGGATTTGATCCATACGACACAGGTTCGAATCCCACTTTGGTACGTTGGGACCGGTCTTTCGGATGAGCAACAAACAAACAAAACCATAGGTCTTAACATAACTTGTTTTTTACCTGTCTTTCAATACACGGGACCTCGGTTAAACCCTTTCCTTTTTTAAACATAATGTATTTTCTTTTTTTTATTTAAAATCATAACTGTTACATTTAAAATCTTGATGGGGCTATAAATTTTTAGCTTTTTTTTTCGTGCAATTTTGGTCACCAGCGTTGCGCAGTGGTCGATTGTTGCCTGTCGTCACGGCGTTAGGCACTACTAAGGATCACTATTTCTTAGGTGCTAAGAGCTAAAAATCAACTTCCGGTAATGGAATGAAAATCATTCAACCGTTAAATAACTGATTTAGCAAAGTAAAAGATGTCCTAACTTTTTTGGTACATAGTTATATCCCGTATATAATTTTCACCCCTAAAATTAGGGTGTTGCGTTTCTATTGACGGTGAGTATATATTCGGATTTTAAATCATTATTTAGAGCCAAAGCCCTGTACAATTGGACTTTGTCAATTTTCTGCCAGAAATGAAATGGGAAAAGTTTAGATTTTGGTATTTCTGGGTCGTCTCTCCATTTTTAAAAAAATTGGAATAAATTTTACTGTAAAAAATACACAGATATTGCATTTAAAATGAATGGAGAGAAGACCCAGAAGCAACAAAATTAATGAAAAAAGGCTAAAAAAAAATTGTCGATTTTTGCATCATTTGATTCGTATGGCTATATTTAGGTCCATATTTTAGGGTGTTGCTAAAACGCGGAACGGAAAACGGAACGGAAAGCGGAACGGAACGGAAAAGAAATGTCAAAAAAAAGAAGTTTGATTCGATATAAATGAGACATCAAAAGCAATATTCCTGACATATTAAAGTCATATTTAATTAAAAATTAAAGTAAAATATGATATATTCGTTAATTATGCACCCCTCATAACATGTACATGCGATGGTCAATGAAATAATCCTGTGTTATATGTACTAACTTAGTATCCATCTGTCAAACGTTTCGTTCAAATCATTTTTTAAGAATGTTCATTTATAAACAAAAAAATCTTAATTGTTTTGAAATAGGCGGAAGGAAGAAAAACTACTAGTATGTATTCATACGTGTATTGGTATAGACAAAAACTTAAAGAACTATATAGTTTTGACATATGCATTATGAATGCATTTGCGAATCCGGGAATCTTGAAAACGGAGGGGACATTTTGGGGTCAGAGTAGGTGCCCTCAGTCACACAAATATATTGGTCACAAAAAGGGAGGGGGTGGTCTTGCTCCCCTCTAAATCCATGAGTGGCATATGATATGCATATTGAGAAATTCAAATATGAATAGCTGAACCATAAGAAAACATTTCTTGCAAAGGAATTTAATAGCATGTTTATTTTTTTTCTTAAATTGAAACTTATCAGACCTGAGCGGTAAAACAAACTCTAAATGTTTACGAAGTCATTC